>OU898277.1:10873779-10977698 GCA_918026665.1 Diabrotica balteata | reverse complement strand
GATACATGATCTTTGCAAATGTGCTGCTGCCATCGTTGGCAAACTTTTAAACTCTCCAAATAATGTAATTGACAGTTTATGGTCCGTTAAAATTTCAAAATATCAAACTGCTAAATATTCATATAACTTGTGAGCAGCCCAGTAAATACATAATGCTTCTTTCTTTACCATACTATAACCCAACTCATTCTTAAATAAATATAATATCTTCTGTAGTAGGTTTTTAACAAACTATATATTCAATATCGAACTAAATCATTGAATAACTCCTGACCTTGTTTTAATGAATCAAACTTTATTCTTCGTCTAGATGTAGAACTGGTTTAAATTGACTAGTCAGTAATCTAATTATTTTATCATAGCTTTTATCTTTTAGCTTAGCCGGTGAACATAATTTTTTCAAAATTTTATAGATATCTTCACATAAGTCACTGAACAATACGGCTACCTTTCTATCAGCTTTAGTTAAATTCGCCAACAAATTCTCCAATCTTCTTCGACCTTCGAACATCGCTGATTAAAGCAGGCTAGGGCTAAAATATTCTCCGCATAAACTATCGTCTAATTCTATGTTCCTTGGGTTGGAGTCATTTCCTCATGGTCTAACATAGTCAGACACAAAAACTACTTAAAAATAACGATTATTGGTGATTTACCAAGTTTTACTAGTCGCAAATTTATGTTGTAACCGAGGAGCAGAGAACAAATAGGCTCTAAATTAGAGCTTGTCAATTTATTATTAAATTGTAAAATAAAAAACTGACTACGATCTAAGCTTCTACTAAGGAGCCAAGCTAACCACTAATTCTGTCATATTTCTTAAAGCTAAGTTTACACTAAGATACTACAGTTGTCAATATTTTTAGAATAATATCGATTTTTTAAGAATAAACAGAAGATATCGGTTTATCGATATGAGATATCGATGTCGAAAGATATCCTGAATTAAGGCACTGTATCTCGCTTATTTCTAACATTTAATTTACTTATTTACTGAAGAATGTATATTATATTTTACCGCGTTGATGCATGCTTTTGACATTTATGTACTTATGGGAAAGATTTCGCTAACTACTAATCTGGGAATCCTTGCTTCCTCCTCCTTTATCGGATATTGAAGAAATTATAGAAAATCGTATTTGCAATAATTTCAGTCTTTACAGTTTTTGTCGAAAAGCTTGAAAATGGCGGGGATATGGAGCAAAAACGGTTCTCCTTTAAAATTAAAATGACGGTTGACGCAACGGCGGAATTCAGTCACAATTTTAAATTTAGACCACTATTGACTCCCCCTAAAGGTTATAATATTAAAGTTTGAGGTAGTTTGACATGCTACGTCAAATGCTATCCCGACTGGAATAATTATGCTTTTTATAATATTTATAATTTGTCAATTCATGAAAGATATATTTATGTTGAATGACATTTTAGAAATTTTTGCCCTTCTTTACTATAACCTACCATTATATTATTTATCTATGACTATAGCAATCAGTTATAATCATTTTACGTTTTAACAATTATTAATAGATCCAATTAAAAATAATAGACGAGCTTTTCGTGGAATATATATCGGCAATTGAGATATTTGCATTTTTATGGCAATCCTTATTAGTAATGTTTATGAAAAACTTATGCAAATCAGGATAAATAAAGCAGGCGTGAAGAGTTTAAAACAAACAATGGGTTTACTATTAAATAAAATAATACAGCAGCTAAATAAAAAACTTAACCTTATCTGGAATAACCTTAAGTTTAACAATTAAATAATAACACATTTTAAACTGTAAAGTGGTAAACTAAACAAGAGATTTTCATTAATGACGACATAGAATTATCATTATTACCATCCCATGTTTATAGAACCTCTGAGAAGACTCAGATGAACAGCAGGTCCTACCGGACCTCGTTCCTCTGTATATAAAATGGAGTAAACATATCTTTTTCTCTTCTTGATGTGCCTATTCGTTACGAATGTTGGCGATCATCATAACAATCCTTATCTAATCAGCAGCAGCGCGGAAAAGCTGCACATATCTTGTATTAAACCAGATTCTGAGGTTCTTTAACCAAGATGTTATTCTTCTTCCTGGACCTCGTTTTCCAAATATTTTTCCTTACAGGATCGCTTGAAGGAGAGCATACATATAGCTGGTAAGCTATAGAGTAAACATATGAAGACACATGGAGAGTAAACATATAGCTGTTTTCAAATGTAGTAGTGATAATTTCTTGGCCCAGTAATGCGAAGCAGTGGCGTTCCAAAAAATACTTATGATTTACAATAGGTCAAATTATTGATTGTAGATACGAAATAGCTACAACGTATTATGAAATAAGATTATATTTGGTAACATTTTTGCATATTTGAAACAACACATATTAAAATAGTTCTGAAACTGTTTTCTTGTGGCATTTCTAAGCTAAAAATAATGTTTATATAGGATTAAGCCGCAATTGATTGAAATGAGAAGTACATTTTTAACTAACGTTTGACGTTTCGATGTCCACTCCGGAAATCGTTTTCAAAAAATGTATTTTAAAGAATAGTGTAGTATATACACATATGCGTCTATATTCTTTGGTTAAGGATAATAAAATAAAATTGAAAACTGTAAATCAACGGAAGATCTGTCATTACTTTTGACAGAATAGACCATATATCAATAATAGAATAGTAGAAATAGATATTCAACTCAATGTGTAATTTTCGTTCATTAGGACCTCTTGCGGCTGGGCCAATACTAATAATCTTTTGGCGGCAAATTCGAATGGACACCTTTTACATACATACCCTTTAGCGCCTCTTGCGGGTTATTACGTTACTAATTAAAATTTACTGGAAAATAAGGATATATAAAAGAGAGAAACAAATGTTAAATACTATTATTGTTTGCTTCCTGACAACTTACTATCATCATCCTTTTTGTAATTTTTCCATGATTTGTACACAACGGAACAATACAATAATTATTCACCATGTTTAGTTTTTTTACTAGCACAAGACAACAATTTTTTGCTACAACGTGTAACTCAAACTAAACTTTAAAAACTAAGTAACCCCCTTACATTTAAATTACTAAGAATAAATGCAAAGGAAAGTTAAAGATAATAAAATAAAATTGAAAACTTGTAAACAAACGGAAGATCTGTCATTACTTTTGACAGAATTGAAGCTTCGTTTGATTATTTTATTGACACCCCGAGACTGTGTTAAAATTAATGATTGATTAAAGTCTTCTTGAGAGAAATAGGCTGTCATTTCTCTTTATTAACTCGCTGGGGTTAAAGTGATGGGGGAATGAACCAAGGTCATTCATATAAGGTGCCAGGGCATGGAATAGACATTGCGGAATGATGCTTCGTTTGATTATTTTATTTGTGACACCCGAGATGGTGTTAAAATAAATGATTGGTTAAAGTCTTCGTGAGCGAGATAGGCTGTCATTTCTCTTTATTAACTGACTAGGGTCAAACTGATGGAAGAAATTCCCAATGTTATTTATATAAGTTTTCGGGTATGTTCAAAAGGGCGTGCTTTGTTATCTTTGGCTGTTTATTCTTCTTTTTAGTCATTGTGATCATTACCATCAAATAGGCATCGTTCTGTGTTTGCACTGTTTTGAGCGTCCGCTTCTCATATAAATAGTAACGACGCATATTGGAGAGCAGAAACCATGTTGGAGTTCTATTACCCAGGACTCCCACATGAAGAGCATTTGGCTGATTGATGTGCTTTATAGCGCATCAGAGTGCTATAGGGGGAAAGGGATGGTCTGCAGCATTGGAGTGCGGTGGAGTGACTCCTGTTTTTAACTGGTGTTAATACACCTCGCCTTTTGTTATCGGATCATTATTGACAATTAGTTGTATAGCGCCGAGGTCTTGTTTACTAACCACAAGTAACTTTGTCTGTTGCTTAAAACTATAAAATTCAACAATAAAATACCTAGTATGACATCAGTAATATATCTCTTTTTGGTTTTCACAGAAAATGGAAGAGAGCGACGATAACTACGCAGTGCAAATAACCGACGTAGACAAATTTTTTGGATCAAATATCGTTTTAAGTAAGCTGTGTATGAAAGTGCAACGGGGAAGAACGTGAGTATCCTTACTGATATTTAACTTTTATAAAATAAAACGATAACGTTATAGATGGATTCAGTTTATTATTGTTAAGTTAGGTTAAGCAAACGAGAACATTAAATTTAATTGTTATAATCAAAATTTTATCAAATCTAAGCGTTAATTTTGTTTATTATAAAACCTCTATCACGATAGTGGGGTTTATGATAATATATAGATTCTACTTCTTAAGGTGCCCTTTCCATTACTCAAGGTTGGCTATAACTACAGCATATTGCTCTATATATTGAGCTGTTCTTATTATCGAATGTGTATCCATACATGTCCAGTCTCTTACATTCTTCAACCAGGAGCATTTTCTACTTCCTGGACCTCTTCTTCCTTTCACTTTTCTCTGTAAATATGTCCTAGATAACTCGTTTTTCTGTTTTTTACAATATTTAGGAGTTTTCTCTCAGTACCCATTTTTCTTAGCACCACGTTGTTGGTCACGTGCTCTGTCCAAGAGATCTTCAGCATCCTTCGAAAAACCCACATCTCAAAGGCTTCTATACGCCTCATACTTGTAATTCCGAGAGTCCATGTTTCCACTGGTATCGGATATCCAACGATTACGTAGAGTTTATTAGGAATTTTTTTATTCGTTGAAATGCGGACCTAACATATTCTATACGAGCACGTATTTCGACCTCGTGGTCAAGATCGTTTGTTATCCGGCAACCAAGATACTGGAATCTTTGTACTGGTTCTATATGTTTGCTATCTGTTTTATTTGTGTTTATATTTAGTCCCAAGCTATCTCCCTCTCTGGTTATGACATTCAAAAGTCGTCGTAAACCCTCAGCACTGTCCGCAATAATGACGATGTCGTCTGCGTATCTTAAGTAATCTAATATATCTATATAATCTAATATATAGATACATGTAATTAATTTTTTTAAATATAAATATTGCTCATACAAAAGACGGGATATCTGAAGGGTTCTTTTATATTTTTACTTTTGTCTGTATGATGATTGAAAAATAATGTGTACGAAAAATAAACAGACAAAATTTAAAAATATCAAAATTAAAAATAGAAACCCACGAAAGTGTAAAGAAAATTTAGATAAATATTATTTTATACGGTATTATAACACAATTGATTGTAATGAGAATTACATCGAGAGTCATGAATCGATGTGGCTGTTTCGTGCCGCTACCCATCACGCCTTCTTGTGGCGCTAGGTCCGTGACGCTTGCCTCAGCATTTTACTATAGAGAAAAAAGTAATAAAACGCCAGTATAGAAGTTTAGCTTAAAGTGTTGTTGGTGCATAGTGTTAATAGTTCCATTATATATCTAAATAGGGGATGAATATTAATTTAAAATATTTGTTTTTTTTTCAGATATGGATTATTGGGTGCAAGTGGCTGTGGAAAAACTACATTGCTAAAAGCAGTAGTTGGTACTTCTAAGATAGATAGCGGAGAAATCAATGTATTAGGACAATTAATCAGCGAAGGAAATAGTGAATTTCCAGTTGCAAAACTTGGTTACATGCCACAGGTAAGAGAATTATTTAATATTATTGAATAAGTACATTATACTTATTAATTAATTCGTTGCAACTAGATATATATGTACAATTTTCCAAGAAGTTTTTTATTTTTAGGATATTGCTTTATGCGGAGAATTCACAGTACAAGATGCCATATTTTATTTGGACGTCTGTTCGGCATGGAACATAAAATTATATTGGAAAGATACGATAAACTCTATAATTTATTAGACCTACCACCACATAACAGGTAAATATTAGTATAGTCCGCCTAGAAAGTATCCGAAATCTTATATTTTTCCTAATTTTAATAGATTTCTGTAGATAGATTTATGTAACATTTTAGGACAAAAGTAATGCGTCAATTAAGTTGTGCTGATAGTAGATTATGGACAAAATCGCATGACAACACCATCTGTCAAATATTGTTGTTGTAAACAGACTTAAGATTTGTTAAATAATGTCGCAAGTAGAAAAAAGAAAAGTGGTGGAATATTTGTATAGAACGGGTGTCCGAAACGTTAAAAAATTAGTGCAATTGAATGAACTGGTAAAAAGTGCAGTGTATGAGTAATGAGTGCAATAAAGAGTATAAAAAATGTGTCATACATAGACCAGTTTCGGGTAGACAACGTAAGATTCGCGGAAACAATTTAAATGCTTTAGTGGCTTTAGGACGACAAAATCCGCGCCTAGAGTTTCGAAAATTAGCAAACAGATTTGGAAATCATCGAAGAATAAAAGTGTGCCCAGAAACTGTCTGCATGTCACTGAAAAAGCAAGGCTACATATCAAGGAATCAAAAAAAAAAACATTCCTAGAATGACACCTCTGCAAAGGCAACGAAGAATAGATTTTTGTCAACGTATTCGATAAGATAATTTTAATATTATCTTTATATCTGATAAAAGTTGTTTCCAGCTTGGCACAAATCATCTAAAAGTCCTATCAAGAGAAAATGTTACCGTTCAAATTTCCAAATTTCCCACTAAAGTAATGGTTTGGAGAGCCATATCTCAGCGTGGTGCTATGCCTCTCTGTATTGTTGATAGTGCGAAATATTGTGACATCCTAAATGATTTTTTTCTTGAAACAGCTTATGTTTTATATCCAGAGGGGTGGAGTTTTCAGCAAGATAATGCAAAATGCAATACTTCTGCTTATACTTTCAAGCATTCAAGCTTCGACGTAAGAACACGAATTGGCATCAATTCCGTGGCCAGCATCTCCAGATCTTAGCCCCATAGAAAATATACGGGGACTGATGAAGATTGAAGTGGAATGAGCAGCGCCACGAGATAAAGGCTTGATTCGGTCAGTTTTACAGGTCTGGAAAACCATTACCCAAAATTATGGCATTAACCAAGTTTTGGGTGTATCCAATCCACTTTACACAATAATCGTTACAGATGGGTCAGTTGCTAGTAAGGGCACAGCAGGATTTGGTGTTTTTTGTCCTGACTTTGAATACCAATACTCTAGTAAACTCCCTACGCAGTTTGCACTGCGGAGATTATTGCAATTAATTATGCTGTTCAATTTATCTTGGAAAAGGTTATCAAGAGGGCCCTAATCTTGTCTGATTCTAAGAGTTCTATCCAAAAGATAGTGAAATCATCTTACTCAATGGAAACTGAACATACTTCCATCATGACCAAAACGGGCTTTATAGAAGACAATCAACAAAGCATCAGTATTATTCTGGCATGGATTTCAGTGCATTTGGATATTAAGGGCAATTGTGTTGCATACAAATTGACAAATATAGGAAGATCACTAAAAATGCCAGCCAAAGTTAAATTGCATTATTCAAAATACTTATTTTATATTATATAGCTAATTTGGACTCGATGAGCACAAGAATGGAATTGAAACAGATCAAAAGGGTCGTTTTATAGTAAAATAGTCAATAAATGGAACAAATCACCATGGTTCAATCAATTTCCTTATAAAGATACATATCACTACAGTAATTATAATGAGAACAGGACATTATTAAACTCCCGCTCATTTATTCCGCATAGGTATTCGGGACAACCCATACTGTGAATTTGATCAAATTGGATCTCTGAATCATATTATCCTAGATTGTCCATTAAACGTTTCTTCAAATTTTGACCTCTACAAAGAATTGGTTGAAACAAAACTACAAACTCCTATAGAGATTTGCTCTCTTCTATCCAATCTTAATCCTCATAGACTAAATTTGTTGATTACTTTTCTTAATCTAGCCAAAATCAATCTCTAATATATATTCCTTTCTTATGTTCTACTGTAACATAACCTTACAAATTCCTTTATTTTTTTACATCTGGGTTCTCTGACTATCATCTGTTGGTAGCATTTCTGGTATTCTGGTATTCTGGTGTTCTACCCTTGGTTCTAGCTTGGTTGCTACCCTCAAACGAGAAAAGTTTTATCCAGTGTTGTATCGTCTTTCCTATACTAACTGTTTGGCCCAAGAAGAAGAAGAAGTTTGAACATAGTGTTCATTCAATAGAAAATAATTTCAATTTAGTGTTATATGAGGATATTCGATTGTTTAGAGAAAGTTGAGAACATCCCCCCTGGATATTACCCAATAAAGGAAGAAGAAAAAGAAGATAAATTTATCTATAACCTAATTTTAGAATTGTCATTTGTCAACATATATATTTATTAAGTGTCATAATATAAGTCCAAATATGCCGTAGTAGAAACAACTTAATTAAATCAGTGATTTGAAATTTTCCATAATGATTATTGACATCGAAAACAAAGCTGACTTTCAAACCCGTCTAAGAGAAGCTGGCGACAGCCTAGTAATACTCGAATTCGCAGCCAGTTGGTGTGGACCTTGCAAGATGATCGGGCCAAAAGTAGAACAACTAGCAAAACGATTCCAGGACATTCTCTTTTTTAGGATTGACGTTGATGAGTTCGAGGACATAGCTGTTGAGTACGATGTAACATCGATGCCCACCTTTGTATTCATACAAAATAATAAAACGTTGGAAACTTTGATTGGAGCTAACAGCGAAAAACTGATACATGCGGTTAACACGTATCATTCGCTTTCTGACTAACATTTTTTTTTCAGCAAAATGATTATTAATCAACAGTTTAACAAAAAATAAAACTTTTTTATAAATAAGTATTTTAGTGTTTATAATCTTTTTCTGGGGTATACAATCTTGAACCTCAGGACGAAAAGTCGGTAAAAATCAAATTCAAAACACAGAAGAGCCAAAACTAGATATTTTGTTCAGTGGGTTAGTGGTTTTAAGTTGTTAAAAGCATTTTTGACAAAAAATGAATGTAATAATATAATCCTAAAATAATGCATATATAAGTAAAAAAAATAATGGAATTTTATTAAATATTAACATAATTAAAGACCCATATTAAAGTCACTGTTGTCTTTTGCTAGGTTGTTGGGGAGATCTTTGAAATTCTTCACCAGTTTTGATTTGGTGAGTGGGCTTTTTACGGCTGTATCTATATAAATGTTGATTCTCTTAACTTTGGGGTCTCAAATCAGGATTTAATCAATGGTAGCCACCAACGCAAAAACTTCAGCCTGGAACTAGACTGGACTAGACTAAACCATATTAAATTTCCATTAATGTTTAAGACCTTTTGTACTCCAGATGGTATAAATGTTTTAATCTTCCTAATGAAGGTTAGTTCTGGTGTCATATCTGAAAGATAGATACCTTAAGTGTAGTTTTAGTAGTGTTTATGCGACTATTAAATTCATAACTCGGCCTTTAAGTATTGTTATCTTTAACAGAGTATCGAACCATGTGTAACTGTCGATCACTAATGTGGTCTATCAGTGATCTGTATAACAAACGACCTTTGGCTTCATTCCCCACGTTTTACATATAACTCTGCAGCCTGCAGTTTTAGAGTTGAGTAGTCCTGTTGGTTATTATGTTAATATGAGTGTTTCAATTGAGTCTAGAAACCAAGGTTACCTCCAGAGACTTGACTTTATTGATTTTTTCTAGTTTTCCCAAATAATTTCAGCTTAGCTGCCCAGTAAGCTTTTTAAAGTTTGTTAGTTTAGTTTTGGAAGTGTTGTGAATGTACACAAACATCTGTAACAGTACTGGCCGCAAATTCTTTGGCTTATAAGCTTATGCATTAAGTCATCAATGACTATAGTTCATAATTTTGGTGACAGTACATTCCCTTGAGGACACCTCTTATTTGACTTCAGGTTTATGGCACCTTCATTTGTATCTGTGGTATTATTCTCCTCTGAAGCATCTAAATAAACTACTCACATGTTGTGTTATTGATTTTCTTCTTCATAAGTGTACTAGGTATTGACTCGATAGAGGTATTATCAAAAGGATAATACAATAGGATATATATCATCCAAGAGCAAATGAAAATTACCCAACCAGGTAATTATATTTTTCAGCTGTCATGATTTACCACTCAGAAGTCCACATCGTTAGATGTTGTCTTACGGATTAGTAGAATAGGAAAAAAAATATGAGATCATACATGCAATCAAAAATATTGTCATATTTTACATATTACACCTAGAAACTTATCTTGGCAAAAATATAAATGATTAGAATTTCAGAATATTACTTTAGGTTTTTAATTTTTTTCAAACTCATTTACAATGTCTAGATTATAAAGATGCTCAAATTTCTATTAACTGAGAGAATGCGATAGGCTGAGGAAGCGGGTAGTGGGCCTAATAGAAGAAGAACTTTCTTTTTGGAAATTGCGAAACGGTCCATAGAAGTTTAGACACTGTGTGTTACTGTTATCGGGCATTTCTCCAAGAAGGCTGATCACGAAGATCAAGGGGCGCAGGGCGGCGGTGAATAACAGCAGTGTGTTAAGATCGTCGCCTTTTAAATCAGAAACATATCAGATAACGATATACTTTTAGCGGCTCTTTGTATAAACGAAAAAATACAAGAAACGTAGGTGGTTGTGTAAAGATTGGTTGCTGAAAAACATACATCCGTTACGTACATTTATTAAAAGAATTGCGAAGATAATTTTAATTCCCATTTGTAAAATCTTCAAAAATTATTAATTTTATTTTTTAACAACCATTTATTAGTATCCGCTTTGACTTCTTAAAATTTATCAACCAAAATAGTCACAGCTTTTTTTCTAGCGGTTTTATTTTCCAAAGACACTCTTGTTCTTTATAAATGTCAAAGTAATCTCTTAAAAACTTTTAGCATCAAGTCGTTTTCGAAATTTACCAACAAATGATTATTTGTAGTCGTACTATTTTGTTGTTGTCACAACATACACGATCACATTTACGACCGAACCAACACGGTCGTACTGCTGCCACCTGCTGCAGACTGACTTGTTTGTCTGCCGTCAAATCGCGCTAATTTGGTCGAATGGTGCAAATACACTATCAAATTACATTTAATTTTGTAGCATTCGATAAAATCGTACTGCGGCGTTGAAACGTGAGTGGCGAGCGCAAGTAAGATCCTTTACTAAGTCTATTGCAAACTAATAGTTTGCAGAACATGAAAGACCAATTAGGATGTGACAAATGCATAGTCTTACCCCTAAACATCGACGTAATCGTCTTAACAAGAGAGAAAAACAAAATCCACAGTTTTTTGTCGAACAGAACGTGCACCGTACTGGTGGAGTTGTGTCCGATGTGGGGTGCCACTGATTATCATTCAAGGTCATCTCTCATCTTCGATGACAGCTCAGCGATACATACACTAAATTCTGCAACCTCATCTCATACTCTATCATCAGACATTTTAACAACAAATTTTTCAGCAGGTTAACAAAAGGCCACACATTATGAGAGTCTTCTAGACTTCGTAGTACTCCGTAGACTTCTCAGAACATTCTAGAGTTATTCGTTTGCTCTGGCCCCCAAGATGCTCAGATATATCCCCAACTGAATACGCGTGGCCAATGATGGATCGGATACTTAAATAGGGCATGGAACATGATATTCCAGGAGGATATTAACCATCGAATCAGAAGCGAGCTCAGGTGCATTAAAGTGTTGGTGCCTACTGGGATGCATCAACATATTATTAATTAATTTATTCCTGTAAGTTTTTTTATTTTGCTACGCTGTATAATTGTACAAACTATTTTCAAAATATAGTAATTTATATTGGGGATTAGGATTTCTATATGACTTACTAAATAAGGCTTCTAAAACGAAAGACCAAGATCAAATTAAAGAAACTGTCAGGAAAAGTGAAGAATTTTGGAAAACACCTATTGGTAAAAAAAGGGAGAGAGTGAAGAAAAAAAGAGGGAGATAAATTCCTAAAGTAAAATTTAAGAAGGTACCTATATAACCTATTTAGTAAAAGCGTTTTTTTATTTCACAAAACATACTAACAAATTTTTTGGCTTTTTTACCTAATTCTTCTACTTTTTATATACGCAGATATCTTCGAAATTGTAGTGGGGGAGAACAAAGGCGGGTATCTCTAGCAGCCACATTGGTGCATAAACCAGATCTCCTCATCTTGGATGAACCGACTGTTGGACTAGATCCCTTGATAAGAGAAAGGTAAATATGTTGGGCATTTTGGCTCATATTTTGTGTACAATGAAAGCTGACATTTACTAGGAAGCTTGGTGTTTATTTGATCGTGGTAAATGGTAATACATTTTTTTCACAGGCTTCTTCTAGTTGTGAGGTATTATTGCCTTTTGGTAATGTCACCCATTATTGCATGCATTTCTAGACAAATCTATTACTTGCTAGGATTTTATTCAACGATACCGGAATATGTTATTATATTTTCCGATTTCGTAATGCGGTTATTTTATTTTCGGTTTATTTAAAGAACAAATCTTAATTTTTTATAAAATATTTTAAATTGTTTAAAAAGAGAAGCTTTATTTTTCGTTTTTAAAAAGTTTCTAACATCAAAAATAAACGAGTTACGCTTTTACCATAAAGTTGGTCCTTTTTTGGTCAAAGCTGGACCAAAATGTTTATTTTTGAAAAAAATTAGTTTTAAAATAATTTTTTTTCATTTTAATAAAATGCCTCTTTTCCAAAATAAGTGAAACAGTATTCAGCAGATCTAGGGTATTAGGCTATTGACATATAAGTGCCAGTTCTGATATTTTACTGAACCAGTGAACTCAAATTCACCGCTCTGCGAATAATCCCTGGTAGGACAATTGTATCCACCGTATAATGACCGAAGCACGCGAAACTATCCACAAAGCAGAACACTCATTTTGATAAATCAATATTATCATTTGCACGTGTTGTTATCGGCTGTATCCATTCGTGGTGATGTTGCAAAATAGACTGAAAACATGAAAACCGATTTGACATATGTAGCTTTAATAATATGGCCGCTAAAAGCTGTCAAACTTTTGATAGCTCTAATTTCAAAAAAAATTAAAAATCAATTCAATAAAAGATAAAATGAGAAATAAAAGAATAAATTAAATTTTAATCTCGAGATTTTCTCGTCTTTTAACTTTTTAACTTTTGCAAGCTTCAATTTTTCATTGTTTAATCCAAAATTCCACTTTTTGTCGTTTAGCTTGAAGACGACACATTGTTTATTCCCTAATTAAGTGAGTAAAAAATTTATTAGTCCATTTTTGCTTTTTATCGATTTATACAATACACTATAAATCTTTAAGTAGCATAACACAAAACAATATAGTATTAGTATACCTACGAAGTACCCTGTACTATAAGTATAGTATGAAATTAATATTAATATTAATTGGCGTTAAAAATTAGTTCAAATCAAGTTAGCGAAATATATTTGTTGGATTAAACCTCTTTTAGACTATGTTTTCCGATTGATTTCGTGTTCAAAATCGCTTCTCACTATTAGGTTCCTGCAATTTCGAACTCAAACGAAAGAGATTTTTGATAATAGGGCACGTAAGAATATTTAGGAATAAAGCCCAAAGTTGCTTGATAGAAAGAAAATGCTCTCGGAAATTTAAGTAAAATCGTGTTACATTCACATTTTATAAACTTCTGTTCTCCTAATCATTGGATGTTCGAAATTGCTCCTCCATGATTGAAGGAAGCTACGTGTACGCCCCCATCCGATGTCACGGATTGACTAAATCCGCAAAGTATGCGATTATACACGTTGTTGTTGTACACTGTTATAAAGATTTAAGAATGCGGCAGTTTAGTCAATCGAAACGTTTACTGACTCGGTCATCGCTAAACTACTTGCCGTTTCTGCATTCCTAATACTTATGTGTTCAAATTTGCTTATAACTGAATAAAAAGGAGCAGCAAGCAAGGAGCTTTTTATCAATAATTTTATTTTAATTGCATGAATCTGTAGGGTAATATTTTTTTTGATTTCCTCTCGCTGAAATCTCCGAATATAATAAATAGGTTGCAAATATAGTCAGTGAGACAAAGATTAACGATGTGAGAAGTTTGTATAAACATTTGGATTATATAGTGCTAAATGGCTTGAGTGTATACTTAACGAGAAACAGTAAATGAGGCTACTTTAATATCTTTTCCTTTCAGATTTCAAATCAATGTATCGTTTTTTAATAGACCTTAGTGTAGTATACATATTGGAACAATTATAATATTATTTTTTATTTGAATTGTATAAAAAAGTTTTTTAATATAGCCCGATGTTGATTTGTACTTTATTATGATCAATAAAGGAATAGCTGTGTAATTCTAAAAGATGTTAAATATATTTATTTGTTCTACCCATGATCTCACAGTACAGTTTGTAGAAAATAACCTTAAATCACACAAAATAATTGAAAGTTAGAATAATTTGCACCAAAAAAGTCTATTTTCAGAAGTAGGGCACATAGCACTCATATTTAGACATTTAACTGTATTCATAAATATATTTCAAAACAAAGACTCCCTTGTAGATTAACAAACGACGAGAATGAAACGATATGGGAATTAAGCGATTTAAACAACGTATGGGGACATTACATAGAAGAACTATTCTCGGACACACCACTAAACAACATAATATATAAAAACCATGAAACCAGTCCTCCTATATTAAAACAAGAAGTAGAGAGAGCAATCAAAAACGCAAAAAATGGGAAAGCCCCTGGTCCCGATGACATACATACGGAAGTCATAAAGCTACTGGAAGAGAAACATTTAAATATAATCGTCAAATTATTTAATCAAATATATACAAGCGGTGAAATTCCACAAGACTGGTTAAAATCAGTCTTTATTCCCCTTCCAAAAACTAAGGGAGCAAAGAAGTGTGGTGATTTCAGACTTATAAGTTTAATGTCGCATATGTTAAAGTTATTCTTGAAAGTTATTCACCAACGCATTTATAAGAAATGTGAACAGGATATCAGTGATGAACAATTTGGCTTCCGAAATGGATTTGGGACACGGGAAGCATTAACCAGTTTTATTATACTGCTGCAAAAATGTCGAGACCAAAAAAGGATCTCTTTTTATGTTTTATTGACTATCAAAAGGCCTTCGACAAAGTAAGTCTCCAAAACATCCATCCATCCACCCATGGCTTTAAAAGTGAATGGTAACATTATCGAAAATGTCGAGAAATTTCGATATCTAGGGTGCTGGATAACGAAAGATATAGATCCAGACATAGAAATAAAATCGCGAATTGAACAAGCAAGAAATGTCTTTTTAAAAATGAAACAAATGTTTACGTCCTTACTATATGGAATGGAGGCTTGGACCTTCAAAATCAACTCACTAAGGCGTTTGGAAAGTTTTGAAATGTGATTATTTCGAAGGATGCTGAAAGTCCCCTAGACAGCGCATATGAGCAACGAGCAGGTCCTACTCAAGATGGGTACCGACAGAGAACTCTTAAAAATAATGAAAACACGGAAAACCTCATATTTGGGACACATATACAGAAATGAGAAATACCAGCTACTGCAGCTTCTTATAGAGGGGAAGGTAGAAGGAAAACGTGGTCCTGGTAAACGGCAGGCGTCCTGGTTGAAGAACATTCGTGAGTGGAGTGGTTTGGATTCTCAATCTTTAATAAGAAAAGCCAGGGACAGAAATGATTTTGCTGAGGTTATCGCCAACCTTCAATGAAGACGGCACCCAAAGAAGAAGAATAAATATATTACATACTACTAAAGGAGTTTAAAAAACTGTAGCTAAGGTTAAATAAATTATGTAAAATATTATCACACACACAACTTCATAAACGTGATTAAGTTAAATAAAACTTAATTTTAAATTGGGTTTTTCTCAAAATCACCATTTTGGCTATGTGCCCTTTGTCCGGAAATGTCCTCAATTCTTCTGATCAGATCAAACTTTCTAGCTAATTCACAAGATGCCATTTTTGTATAAACGTCGCTGCGTTTAAAGCTTTCTGCAATCTACATCCATGTTTGACGTCTCAACAGCTAGTGTAGGAATATTTTTTTAATTTCTAGGTTTCTTTGCTTGCTGCTGCATAAACAGGATAAAGGAGGAAAAAAAACTAATAGAATATGTTCCTTAATATGAGTTGATATTTTAATTTACAACATCCTCTTTCTCGTTCACAATAATGACAATTAATCTCAATTTTAGTGAAGATAATTTCGTATACTCGATTTGGACATGCATGATAGAACAGATTTTATGGCAGAATATTACAACAGCCTGTATATATATATATATATATATATATATATATATATATATATATATATATATATATAAGGTTCTTAAACTCCTAAGTGGAGCATAGAGCTTCAGTGAAAACAGGCCTTCACCTCATTCCAAGACTTTCCTTGTTTTCTTATCTCGTCCATGATGGATCTTCTCCAAGTTTGTCCTGGGCGACCTTTTTTTCGTTTTCCTTGGGGATTCCACTCTAGGGCAGTCTTTGCAATACTGGAGTTATTTTTTCGGAGTGTGTGACCGATCCAACCCCACTTTCTGGACTTTATTTCATTTACTACCCTCTTTTGTTTGGTCAGGTGTAGTAAATCTTCGTTTCTGATGATGTTAGGTCAGAAAATACGAACAATTCTTCGTAGACATTTATTAACAAAGACCTGCAGTTTGTCTGTAAGGGTTTTTGTCGCTTTCCAGGTTTCACATCCGTAAAGTAGTACAGACATGACATTTGACTGGAATATGCGGATCTTTGTCCTCGTAGTGTAGTCTCCAGACCTCCAAACAGGGTTCAGCATGCTGAAAGCTTGTTGCGCTTTTTGTATCCTCATACGAATATCGTCTTCTGTACCTCCGCTTTGTGTTATGACACTTCCAAGATACGTAAAGTTTTCCACATTTTCAATCTGCATGTTATTAATGGTGAATAGCGTGTTGTTTCTTGCATTTATTCTCATGGATTTGGTTTTACCAATATTGACTTTCAAACCTATTTTATTGGCTTCAGTGGAAAGTGTTTCCAATTGGTCAGCCACATCTTGGAACCTTTGTCCTAATAGGCAGATATCGTCGGCGTATTCTAGATCGCTTAGGCGTGTGGTTAACGTCCATTGTATCCCTCTTGTGTCAGAGTCTAGTTTGGAGAGAACATAGTCTAGAGCTATGTTAAAAAGAAACGGAGAAAGCACGCATCCCTGTCTGACTCCAGTAAGTACGTCAAATTCGTCACTGTTGATCCCATTGTGTGTCACGCTGCATTTCGCTTCAGTGTACAGTAACTTTATAATGGAAATTATTTTATGCGGGATATTTCTTAGCTCTAAAATTTTCCATATCGCATCATGAGATAAGCTGTCAAAAGCACGCTCGAAATCAACAAAAACCATGTATAGGGGTGTGTTCCATTCAACCGATTGTTCCATTATTAGCCTCACAGTATTAATGTGGTCTATGCAGGAGGATTCTGGTCTAAAGCCTACTTGATTAGCTCGAAATTCAACCTTGTTTGTTAATCTTTTGAGTATGATGGTCGTGAAGATTTTATTTATGGCGGTAAGCAAGGTTATTCCTCTCCAATTTTTGCATAGTGTGAGGTTGCCCTTTTGTGGAAGCTTAATAATGATGCCTTTTTCCAGCCCGCTGGAATGCGGTTTGTTTCCCACACCTCTCGGATTATGAGGAGCAAAAGTTCAGCAGTTAGATGCGGATCAGTTTTAAGTATTGCGGCAGCAATGTTATCGATTCCCGGAGACTTGTTATTTTTTAGAGATTTGATAGCTGTTATTATCTCTGTTTTGGAAGGGCCGTCGCAAGATATACGCAAGTCTATATTCTGTGGATTTTCGACAATTTCATCTGCGTTATCCCTGGGCGTGCCTAGCATCTCCTGAAAATGCTCTTTCCATCTCTCTATTTGGTCATTTGTTGTAGTAAGTAATTCTCCTGTCTTGGATCTTACGACGTTTGAACAGTTGGGCCCACTTTTTGTTAGACGTCTAGTAATTTGGATTAGCTCTCTAGTTCTATATTGTGTTGTGCAGCTATTTCGGCTTGTTTTGCCAGTTTTTCAGCCCATCTTCTTTTGTCTCTTCTTGCATTTCTTTTAACTGCTTTATTTATTGTTTCATATTCTTGTTGTCGGTTCGCTCTTTCTTCTACAGTTCTTGCTTGCAAAATATCTTTTTTTTGCTGTTTTCTTTCTTCGATAAGATTCCAAGTTTCATCTGATATCCATTCTTTTCTATGTTTCTCTTTTTCTCTTTTTCTATGTTTTTTCAAATTTTCTTCATCTTAAAGGGTTATTTTAAATATCCGTTTTAAAAGGCTAATTTTAAATGACACTTTTTTTTAGAATCTGGCTGCATTTATTGGAACTCACCAGAACTGAAAATGTAACTGTCATTATTACGACTCATTATGTTGACGAATGTCGCGATGTGGATACGGTAAGTGTAATTTTTTCAAATTTATTCCAGAGTACTTTGGAAACGAATAGATCAAATCTACACTTTTACATTCACCAATTATATTTCTGTAATATTCTAAAATTGTAAAATTAAAAAAAAAACATTTTATTTTACTGTATAATTTACTGTCACAAGTTTTTATGATATCTATATGATCCAAATTTCAAAAATCATAATCGAAAATTTCGTTTCTACTCAGCTCTTCTAAGTTTTCACATAAAAATGTACATCATTGTTGAGTACTGTAGAAGCGTAGATACAAAAGTGAAGATATTGGACTGAGAACGATTAAACCAGTTGGAAAAACGGGAATGAAAGGATTCTTAATTATGCTGAAGTGAATTATTTTTGTGTTGCATTCGGGATGTCAAATCACCTATATCATTGATCATCGTCGGTGGGTTGGAAGCAGCTATAGGTTTGCGTGAGCGCGGGTCCCTGGGAGGGGGTACACGGGTTAGGGGCATGTGATTAGATGGGTTCTAGTGAGGGTAAGAATGTGGAAGAAGTTTGTATTTTGTGGGGAAGTGGGGTATTTTAAATAAGGGAGTATGGATGTGCAATTGAATTAAAAAGAGATAGAGATATATGTTATTATATATGTGGAAGGGGGTTATAATGGGCATTGGGTCATATATATAGGGGGAGCTTCTGGGGGTGGGGATTTCTGTTGTATTGGGGTGGGGGGGGGGGGGTTGGTGGGGGTTGGGCCAACGTCCGCGGGAGCGTTGTCTGCTTTGCATGAGTGGGCTGTTGTACCGGTATCGGACGTTGGGGGCGTAAAGTCGCGCGGTAGGAGTGGGGGGGAGCTACTGGCGATCGTGACTGGCGCCTGTAGGGGGGTCGGGGCGATGGTCAATTAGGGATAGGGTGGAATGTTTATGTTATTGGGCAGGAAGAGTGGGAAACATTGTTGAATGGGAAGGTGGATGTGGAGGGGTCGGCGGGTGGTTTTTTTTGGTAGGGTGGGGTTGGTGTGTTTTGGGAGACTTGGTGCTGTGACATTGGGGATTTTGTGTGAGGGGTATGAGGCTGTAAGAGGGTGGGGGGATTTTAGGATGATTGTTGTTGGTTATTTGGGCCTTTGGAGTCTGTGGTTGTTGTGTATGTTGGTGCAGGGTGCCTTGTGGGGGGCATCGCAGGGACTTGGGGTTGGGTGTGTCTCATGTTTGTGATTTGATTGTGTTTTTGAGGTTGTGGCTGGGGGGTTATTTAGGTGTGTTCTTGTTCACATTGTGGGTATGTAATGGGGGGCGGGGGTGTGGGTTTCGTGATTTATGGGGCGGCCTGGTGCTGGGAATCAGAGTAATTCTTGCTCACGTTTCTGTAGGTTAAGGGGCGGCGCGGCTTTGAGCACTTTTTGGGGGGGTGCTACCTTTTTTTGGTGTGGGGACTGGGGTCCGTCTCCCGTTTTTTGGGCCGGCAACGTATAGGGAGAGGGACATGGGGGTTTCTCTAGCCGCGTTTGACACTGGTTGTCCGAGTAGAATGCTGGGCGGCCCAGCCCGGAGGAGGTTGTAGTGGCGGTATGTGTGGGGTGTCCGTGGTATGTTAGTTGGTGTGGGATTTTGGCTAGATTATGCTTGTTCGGCACCCACACTTTAGTAAGGGTGTGGTCGTTCAGACGTTGACGTTATCGAGTAGTGTGTTGTAGGGGTTTGAGGGGAAGTCGGGGGGGTGGGGGAGGTGCGCTCCAACCAAATAATGCAGGGATTGTGATTTATTTAGTACTTGTCGTGAATTGGGGGGGGTCCTGGGAGTGTGGTTTTTGGGTTGTTTTAGGGTTGGTATGGGTACGTGTGAAAGGGTGGGGGCCGTGTAGGGGTTTGTCGTTGGTTGGGGGGTGTCTTGCGGCCTGTTTAAGTATGACAGTTTTTAAGACACTACTTCTGGGGTGGTTTTTGGAGGGGAGGCGTAGTGGTGTTCGTGTTTTTATGTGGGCGGGGAGGGTTGCGTGTGTTTTGGGGTCTTAATTAGGGGGCCGTGGAGTTTGTGGATAGGTTGGGTATGTGTTTAGTTTGGGGTTGTTGTGAAGTTGAGGGTTGTGGGTCTGTATGGTGGCGTTGTTGTGGGGTTAATTGGGTGCTGCAGCTTTTTTGGGGAGGTAATGTTTTTGGATGGGACCGTGTTATTCTGTTTGAGTTTTGGGGGATGATTTATTGTTGTTGTTATGAGGTAGGTGTTGTTTATAGTCGGGTGAGCTGGTTATTTAAATTTACATAAAATTGTGTAGTCAAAAAATTTATTTGAATATTTCACATTCTCCCCCCCCCCCCCCCCCCCATCACCCTCCTCCCCCAACTCCACCCCCCCCCCCCCCCCCGCTCTGATCCCCCCCTACCCCCCCCCGGTCCCCCCCCCCCCCCCCCCTCCCCTCCCCCCCCCCCCCCGCCCCCCCCTTAAAATTTCTTATTCGCGAGTCGCTGAAAATATTACTCCGTATTTTATACTCTACAGGTGCTATCAAACCAAAATAATAATTTATTGGTTAGATTAATATATTTAATTGTAATCAAAATATAAAGTGTGCACATAGTGTGCATTATCATTTAATAATAGCGTATACTAGATATCAATCAATTATTTTATATGTAGAAGCACTGAAAACTATTTATAAATGGCAACGGTTGCTTATATTTCTCTGTCTTATGGATCTACGTCAAACTTCAAATGCTGTTCCATGTTTGTTTACTATTTACAGTAGATGAGGGAAAAGTTGTTTTTCGATATTTTGGCGGTATTTTGAGTGATATTTGTGAAAAGTGAAATCAAATAAACGAAATATTTACATCCCGATCTCTCATTTCATTTGTAAGTACATACAATTTACATTATTTAAGATGAGGAAATGAGGAAGCGTGTTTGTTTACATTTTAATAGGCGTACCATTGGGTTTATTCATGTTCATTAATGTATTAAGCAAGATATAAGTTCATGAAATTTGTAGACATTTTTAAATTGTAAGTAGACATCATCTGATTAAAAAAGATCTGTTAAGTACCTTTTTAATTTAATATTTCTCATGGATGCAAATAAATTAGTGAAATGAATAAAACTCATTTATTTTTCTATGTAGGTTTCAAAATAATATTGACGATCGAACTATTTTGGTAGCAAATTTAGGAGAAAACATAAGGATTTTTTATTATAGCATTATTTTGATACCTATTAAAAATTAACTTGAATTCAACTATACTTTATTGTATTAATTTTAAAGCAAATAAAATTGTATTTTAATTTGTCTATAAAGACGTGATTTTTTAATAGTTAAACTCTCGTTTTTTAAAATTCTTTGATCGTGATTTTATACATTATTACTACTTCCAATTTTTAAAATCTGAATAATTACCCGCGAGTAAAAATTCAAGCACGCTTATGCTCATTGCGGAAGCATCACATTCTATCGAAGCTTCAAAACATTGTATGTTAAAGGTATCTTATTGCTGTGTCCATCTATGTTTATACGTCCATGTTTATACGTCCATGAATAATAATCACAAAACTACTCAGATCAGATGATATAATTATTTTAAGCCTTTATTTATCAAAGTTCTCTAAAACCTTGTTTTTAACTTCAAACTTAATTGGTTATTTCAAACATCCAATAACAGGTTATTTGTGTTAAAAAAAACTTTTGTGGAGACCTTTAGCCAAAACTTTGCTGATTAATTGTTAAACAATTTATAATTACATACCTTTTTTCAATACAAATACAACATGTCATGTTGCAACTATGTTTATCACCATCTTAGTAATAGTATTAGATGAGGTGTTGTGTAATAATAAACACTCTTTATTTATTTGTTTATTTTAGGGGCATATTCTTCCTCTTGTCTTTCCCACTTCTGGAAATTGGAGCATTTTTAACGTCTGTTGGAAGAGATGTGTCGAATATTCCTATTGGTATTGTAAACAACGAACTTATGGACTGTTCAAATTTTACATCAAATGGTACGACAGACCCATATGCATTTTTTCAGTGTCATTTTTATAACATGAGCTGTAGATTTTTAACACATCTTGAAGATCCAATGATTAATAAGGTATAACTATGTTTTCTTCAATAAATCTACCAGCAGTATAGTTTGCAATTTGCTTATGTAAAATATTGTTCTCACAACCAATATAAATCGTAAAAATAATCTTAATTTTTACATCTGATAGTATGTAGTTTGTTTTATAGATATTCTATCCAAATGTCGACGAGGCAATGTTAGGGGTAAAACAGGGCGATATATCAGGAATTATTTATATGCCCAAGAATTTCTCTGAAAATTTTGAACTAAGATTTGACACGAGAGATCCTGATGATATCGTTGTGGATTTTAGCCAGATTAAAGTTTGGTTAGATATGTCAAGTAAGTATTAATATTAAAACGTATGCTCAAATTTAATTTAGTGGCTTGAATAACCAGCCTCTTCCCAGTACTACTTAACATAAGCCTTTATATCTAGTAAACGCCATTCGTATCCAGTTTTTCCAGTTTGTACTCTTCTGAGAGTATATTTAATAAGTTTATATAGTGTGGAGCTTTTCATTATGAATCAACCCACTTCCCATTATGATAATACGCCAACCCACTTTTCCACCAGCCAACCCACTTTTCCATTATGATAATACGTAACCGCGTATAGTCAGAGTAACGTTGGCCCATTTTAAAGTTAATTCAGTCGATTTTCTGCCTTGGTCCCCTAAATCCTAAATAAAAAGAGGGCTTTTACGTCTTTAAAAGATCAACAGAAATCCCATAATCGAAACAGAATATAACCGCATGCCTGCTAGAATTGAAAGAGAAATATCTCATGTGTAGATCGACAATCAAATAGTCAGCTCCTCGGATCAGACAAACCAAAATTTGATTGCCTATTCAAACTTAACACCGAATGCATAGTAAGATCCACTCTCGTGCACCAAGATCATGACCCCCTAACACCATCATGATACCTAAACCGCGTAAACCTCGAACTAACGTGATGAATAAGAATAAGCGATTAACTGCCAACCCCCTTCACTCCACGAGGTGAAGTCCCCCAATGCCCAGTGCTAGCACCCTTATTGTACATAATGTACAATAAAAGAATTTCCAATCAAAACATCCCAGGCACCCAAATGTATCTATATGCATATAATAGAGCCCTTTTCACAACAACGAACAGTCATTTTTCTGAGAGAACTTCCAGAAGAGCACAAACTATTTTAAACGGTGTCGTGAAATGGTGTGTTAAGTGGAAAGTCACACCAAACGCTGCAAAAACACAAACAATTGTGTTCCGCAGCCCCACAACAACTGTGAAAATCAATCGCTACAGCGATGACCAATTCTCCCTGAATCTGATGGAACAAAGGCTCGTTATTAGCCCAACAGCTTCATATTTGGGCGTCCTATTCACTAAAAACTGGGCGGGGCATATTGTCAGATTAAAAGATGGAAGGTGGACGAAGAAAATTCTGGAATGGAGACCTAGACACGATGCTTATCGTAATCGAGGACGTCCTCCAATAAGGTGGTCAGATGACATCAAGCGCATTCAGCACAACTGGATTCAGGGTGCTCACGATAGAATGCATTGGAATTATTTACGGAAGGCCTATATCTAGCAGAGTGACTCAAAATGGCTGATGATGATGATAATTCACGAGGACACTCAACTGAGAACCTGATCTAAAGGCAACTTTAGGGTCAGAAACCGATCCCGACTTCTCACACCACTTACTGGGGTAATTGAAAAAACACACTTAAAGACTCTCGTACACACTTAAAAACATTCATTCGGCCCGTTTTGGAGTAAAGTCCAACTTATATTGCCTGCAAAAATATATCAAAAGAAAAGACTGCTTGCTGAGGAGCCCTGTATTCTGTGTAGTGTATGCAGAAAATCCTGGGACTTCTCATCCCGTGAAAACACCGTAAAGATTGCCACAATTATCGAGAAAAATCAATCAAAGCTCTCAACAGGAACTTTACTCTCAGAACAATCAACGGCTTCCTATCTATCTATCACTTGAAACATTCTAAAAAGTTCCTGTTCCCGTAGGTCACGTAAGATCCCGGAAGCCCAAAATCAAAAAACTTCATATTCCGTCCGTTCTAATGCAAGCTTGCATCGACGAAGTCCCGACTGGATACGCTGACATCGTTGAAGCTACACCGCTAGCTTACCGAACCTACTTATAGCCCGATCCTTTTTCCTTACGCCGGACAGGGGGAGATTGGTTTTTTGCAGTTTCCCAATCTCACTACTCAACGATACCTACCAACGATAGTAACTAGAGAGTCAGTCCTGTGTATTTAGCTCAAAACACACATACGACATTTCCGAAAAGAACATCACATTCAGACAAGCCTCTCACCTCTGATTCAAATACCGACTCCATCTCAACAGCCTCCAAGATACTCCACCACATACACCGCTGCCGCAGTTATGTTTTTCGGACTGTTTTGCATTCGACGATAACAAACAACACATGAAAATCAAGCCTTAAGAGAATCTAAAGATTCTAAACGGGTAAATCGGTCCCCTAAATCCTCCAATCTTGCTCGGACATTGTAGGAATAAGCTTACTCTGTTTATTTTATCCTCTGGTAGAAATAGTCTGGTATGAGATACCACAAGAAGAAAGCATTAGGAATATGTCCAAACGTATTTCTGAGTACAAAAAACATCGTGGAGGTCCAACATTCAACATATTATTAATTTTTTACAATTTCTCCAACAGTTGAACTTTTATGCAATTTTAATCAATTACTTAATTAACTAACCTTAACGCAGTAATAAATTCAGTATTACTGGGTGTCCTTTTTCTATGCCACTTTGGTTTATTTTCATCTGTACTTCTGTGATTATTTATTTATGCATTTATCTAGTTTTTCCAATTTAATAAACATTCTAACTGTAACCTAATTTTAAGAGTCTTTATAATACATTATTTATATCACTTTTTAGATTACCAGATTGCTTTATCGATGAAACAGAAACTAATCGAAAAGTATAAGGACTTTCAAGAGTCTGTCTTTACGGAATGCAAATTTGTGCTGAAACTTTATGAACAACCGCTTCGAATGGACAACTTTTATGTCGGATCTAACAAAAACGAACCGTTTTTAATATTTATGATTCCCGGAATACTAATAACGTAAGTTTTTTATATGTGTAATTAATTGATCATTATATATCAAATTGGATGTCATTCCGCACGTATAACAGAAATTTCGATAGACTTAAATATATAAAACCAATAAAAATTCTCAGCAACAAAAACATGAACTAACAAAATGTAAGATTAATATGAAACCTTCAATATAATCAGAGAGAAAAGTAGAGAAGTTTTTTTTGTAAGTACCAGACGGGCGGTCTTGTATAATTGGCCACATCGTTTTTATTTAAAAAACCATTTTACTTTCAGCATCTGTATCATGCTTCAAAAAGAATTTGTTTTTACAGAATCCAGTTCTTCTTGGGAGCAGTAATGACCTCTCAGACCATAATTACAGATAGACACGATGGCGTTTGGGATAGATCTGTCGTTGCAGGAGTGACTTCCATGGAGATATCCCTAAGCCATCTTCTTTTACAAAGCATCGTGGTTTTTGTCCAAACGGGCGAACTTATGTTTTGTGCGTTTGTGCTATACCAATTGGAATATGTTGGAAGTATCTCTTTAATGTTCCTATTAGTATTATCACAAGGTATTTGTGGAATGGCTTATGGTAAGTAAAAATATGAGTTTGCAAATGTTTAAACCATGGACGTATAAAGACAGATGGACACAGCAATAAGATGGACACAGCAATAACACACAATGTTTTGAAGCTTCGATAGAATGTGATGCTTCCTCAACGAGCATAAGCGTGCTTGAATTTTTACTCGCGGGGATAATTATTCAGACTTTAAAAATTGAAAGTAGTAATAATGTATAAAAACACGTTCAAAGAATTTAAAAAAACGAGAGGTTAACTATTAACAAATCACGTCTTTATAGAAAAATTAAAATACAATTTTATTTGCTTTAAAATTAATACAATAAAATATAGTTGAATTCAAGTTAATTTTTTAATAGGTATGAAAATAATGCTACCCTAAAAAATCTTTATATTTTATTCTAAATTTGCTACCCAAATAGTTCGATCGTCAATATTATTTAGAAATCTACATAGAAAAATAAATGAGTTTTATTCATTTCACTAATTTATTTGTATTCATGAGAAATGTTAAATTAAAAAGGTACTAAACAGATCTTTTTAATCAGATCTTACTTACAATTTAAAAATGTCTATTAATTTCATGAACTCATATCTTATTAATACATTAATGAACATGAATAAATCCAATGGTACGCCTATTAAAATGTAAACAAACACGGTTCCTCAATTCCTCATCTTAAATAATGTAAATAGACAGTATTTACAAATGAAATCAGAGATCGGGATGTAAATATTTCGTTTATTTTATTTCACTTTTCACAAATATCACTCAAAATACAGCCAAAATATCAAAAAACACCTTTTCCTCATCTACTGTAAAAAGTAAACAAACATAGAACATCATTTGAAGTTTGACGTAGAGCCATAAGACAGAGAAATGTAAACACCGTTGCAATTTATAAATAGTTTTCAGTGCTTCCACATATAAAATAATTTATTGATATCTATTATACGCTATTATTAAATAATAATGCACACTATGTGCACACTTGATATTTTGATTACAATTAAATATATTAATATAACCAATAAATTATTATTTTGGTTTGATAGCACCTGTAGAGTATAAAATACGGAGTAATATTTTCAGCGACTCGCGAATGAGCAATTTTAATAAAAACACGTGACAACAGTTGAAGATACTGAGAATGTGACCTATTCAAATAATTTTGACTTCACAATTTTATGTAAATAACTAAGTCCATCTGTGTTTATACGTACATGGTTTAAACCGATCACAAAATAACTGTAAAAGTTTGTTAGTAATAATGGCAATAAAATTAGGACGCCTGTTACACCCCTAGACAAAGCAGTCCCCGCATCTTTTTCTAATGGGCCGAAGGTCACGTGTTCGATAAACCTAGCCCATTAGAAAGTGATGCTACGACGATTAAATTCTCTTCACGACTTAAAATAATTACGAACGTGAGAAGATCAAACTTGTTTAATTTTTGGGTCGTGTTGTAGCATTTTCAATTTCATTGATTCTTTTGAGTATATTGAAGTCCCCTCGTATACGAAATATTAAAATCACCTTATATATTTTTGATAGATCTAAAAATATTTCGTACGTATTTAAACGCAAATATCTTTTCATTTTTTTCTTAGGTCGGCCAAGTTGAAATAAACCATTTTAGAGTTGTTTATTTATTTTAACTTCCTCGGCAAATTCTTGTTTTATCAGAAGCCGCAATTTTAATGCGTCGCAAAAAGATATGTACGTCGTTTCGTGGTGTCTTGTTATGTCAGCGTTTGTATGTATGCGTTCAATTTTAATAGAATTTCTTCACTCTCGTTGTAGCAGCTTTCAAGAGCGGTTCAGCGTTATGTCCAAATTCACGTCGAATTTGTAAAGTGTTCTGTTTTCGTCTTTTGTTATGAAGAATATGTAGCAGTTTGTTATTGGTTTTGTGGCAGTAAATGCTTCAATTATTATTGTTTTGAGTGAGGATTGGAGGACATCCTCGTTTTGTTTTTCTTTTGTTCCTGCTTTTATCCAAGGCTTTTGGCAGTTTGGGTTTGCCAGGTTTTCGTGATGCAGAGAGAGTGGAGCCCTCAGTTCCAGGTTCCAGTTATGGTTTCAGAAACTTAAGTGTGATCATGTGAATTAAGGTAACATTTTGTTCAAATTTTAAACTAAAGACAGACATTTTTTTATGAAATAATAATTGCTTTCGTTGACATTTAAAATTGTAAACTTTAGGTTTTGAGTAAAGCTGTCAATTTGTGTTTAGTTTTTTTTTGAAATTTAATGTTAATTTATGACAGCTCGTTTTAGTATTTTTGATGTTGATTTGTTTTGTTTTGTTTTAAAAGGTTAACCTGCATGCAATTTTGTAAGTTTTGTAGCAATGGAGTTTGTTAATGGATGACACATGTAAGTTTTTGAATGTATTTATTTGTATTTCTCCATGTAACTGTTTGTGGTGACACATAAATAAATGTTAAATTTTGTTGTCTTAACATTTTATTTTTTTTGAGCTAACTCTTTTTGAATTTATTTGAAAAAGATATGTTTTTTATGTTTTGATTTTGTTTTCTAATTATTTCCCTAGTTACAACTAGTGGTTGTAATAGGCATAATTAGGCACCTCAAGTGGCGCCCTATATTAAATTTCTTGAGGTGTTTCTTGTTTATTTTTATTTTGTTTATCCCAAGAGCCCTTTATTTCATTTTTTTGTAGTTGCCCCATTCCAATGCCCTTATCTTTTACTTATCCACGACCCCAGCTCTCCTACGAAACCCTGAGTGCCGTTCGCATCAGTAGCGATTGTTTTGCTTGCCCTATCTCCACCCCCAATAGTTTTTTCCCCTCAATTTTCTATCTCCCGTATTAATGCCCCCTGTGGTAGGAAAAATATTGTCGTTACAGTGTAGACAGTCGTGAGCAGTACAAGGTCGAGATCAATATCCACTTCAAATTAATACCTTCGTTGTGCCACCAACTTGAAAGAGACTGGTAACTACGTGTGCAGAAATTACGGCTAAAAATAAATATATAGATGATATAGATATATAAATATAAAGAAATACGTGTATTTCCTTCCATCTTTCGAGTAACGTACAAACGAAACGCGTTGGTAAGAACTAACATTATAGGTACCTATATTATTATCTGAAAGAGATCTATCTAATAGACGGATAATTTAGTACCAGTTGTATTCGACTGGTAACGCATACAAGTTATTTATTCTTCATTGTTGGATTCCCAGATGAATTAATCTGGTGAGTAATTTCATTTGTAATTACCAGTTTAGTTTAGTTATCTCGGTCGAGCCATAATAATGTATAGGATGTGTAGGCCAAAATATTTGTATAGGAATTGAGTAAAATAAGTAGCACTGTTAAATTAGCAAATTTGGAGTTGCAAAATGCAACTACAAGTGGTAGTTGTGTAGACCCAAATCAGAAATTGGACCAGCACCAAGAAACAATAATTATAAATACTTTGAGCGAATCAGAGGAAGAACCATTTAGCGACAATTTGGACTGTGATTCTAATTAAGCTTCTTATGAATGTTCAACTAATTTAGATAATGGCGAATATAAAATCAGTTTCGAGAAAACAAACTCGATTACCTGGTACCAAAAAAAGGCGAAATTGTATGTAATGTTACAAAAAGCTGAGGGAAACAATGAAAAGTAAAGAAACTGATAAAAAGGTCATTACAGTTACTAGATCCTTTAACATATGCGAGTAAAAACCTGCTTCATGTTTACCATGTCTTAATTTTAAACAGAATGCATAAATTTTAAAACTTACTAACTAATAATAATTAGCATTTGTTATTTTTGTAATAATAATATGTATTTTGTTCTCAATAAAAGTTTTGGTTTTATTTTACTTGAAAATATTATGCACTTCTTAAAAATTTCAGTTTTTGCCTTACCAAAAGTAATAGCCTGGTACTGATACAGTTTCCAGCAAGTTTGTATATTCCTTGTATGTATAAAAAACTATTACTATACATAATCTTTAAAAGTTTAGAGATAGATCGCACTCATATTTCTTAAGAAGTACCAGTCTATTGCGACTGGTGTATCTAAATACAGAATTCTATAGTACCAGTCCATTACAACTGGAAAACAATGCAACATAATAATTGAGTTTTTCGTAATCGCAGCGAAGGCGTTAATGTCGTATGGTTTGTATAATAAATATTGAGTTTTCTTTCCTATCTCCATTTCGTTTATTATTAAATATTTGGTCACAGTGTTAATATTATTTAGTAGTTAATAAAATTAGAAAGAAAAAGTAAGCACTTTCACGGTCGTGAAATTATTAAGATTCGTGTACAACGAGTGTGGCTCTTGCTCGTGATTCACTACCCATGTCAACGCGGCATATAATTGGATAATATGAAGTTGAATCCTTCAACCATTTTTCACTTACATTATTAATAAATAAAAATATACGAAAAAAATTTGAATTTCTTTGCATAACTTTTGTTATTCTTCCCATATCTAACCCACAATTTTTAAATAGTGGTGATAGTTCGAGAGTGAAAGTTTATTTCATTCATGGTCGGAGGTTGAACCGTTAATTTCCTTCTACGCGCCAATAAAATAAGTGACGGTTTTTTCAGATTTATTGAATGAGTGATTCTTTCGAATATTAATTAACTAATTAATCGACGATAGATAAATAAGACGTAGTCGAATCTAGTAGCGTGAAAATAATAATTTAGGTAGCTCAAAATAAGTACAGTTAAATAATATTTTACACAGCGATGACTATTACAACTATTCAAAAGAAAAGGGTCCAAATCGAAACTGAATTAAACTTACAACTAAAGACTGGATTATATGCTCTAAAAAATGGTTAAAATATGCATGCAACCTGCATTTAAAAAGTAATCAAATATGCCTTTATTGTATGCAATATGCATTTATATAAGCACTTTAAAAAATATTTTTTAATTTTTAGAGCTTGAGATTTGGTGAAAAATAAAATTATAGTATAACTTAAAGAGTGTTTATTTATTACTACATTTAATAAAAAAAAATATAAATGAAAATTCACAAGAAAATGTCGTTCGTTCTTGCTGTTACAGTATATAATCATAAAATGTTCAATATTTTCAAAAGTAATGTTATACCTTCTATCAGTTAATATGTGTTTATATGATGAAAACGATCTTTTAACATCACAGGATGTAATTGGCGCAAATCTAAAATTTGACACTAGCGAGGGATCCATATTAATAACTTCGTTAAAGCTTCCATTGATTATGTTATTTATTGATCGCAATAAAAAAAGCCTTCATTCCGCTTTAATTTTTTTTCCAATTGTCCCTGAAAGGTCTTTCTTTGACAGAATCAACAATGCAAATACTATCATTTAAAGATAATTTTTAACTCTCTAGTTTTCTAATAGAGTTTACAATATGTCAAAATTTGCTTTTATATAGGACAGTTCATTCTGAACAGAATTCTCACTAGAAATATTTTGACATTTCTGAACAGCAATACAACAAGAAGGATCAAAATTTGATATAACATTTTTGATATCAGTATTATTATTTGCAAGAAATATGGCACTATTCAACCACGTTCCCCATCTAGTCAACACTGGTTCCGGTGGCAAAGGGATATCGGGAAGCATCTCCCTATATATTCTTTACATTGTTGATTAAATTATTTACATTTGGAAACTCGAGTCTAATTTTCTCTGCCACCCTGTTTAAACCATGTGCTAAGCATGTACAATGAATCAAATCAAAAACTACCGCCAATAGTCAAACTGTTATATGTTTAATATAGGTGTACCGATTTTCTTGCAAAAATTAGATTTTAAATTAAATGTTTGAATCGTTAAAATATAAGTGGACTCACCTTTTTATCACAAATAGTACAGAAAACACTTTCATTGTCTATAATCTTCATTTCACTGTTGCCACCAACATAACTCCGCAATAGACTTGATATTTGTTTTGCCACTTTCGGCATATTTTTAAAAGAGAAATTATTTTTATTTTATAAGCATAATATTCACAGTCACAAGTTGCTTTGCCAGCTGGTAAAGAGAATTTAAAAACAAATTTACTGTATAATACCTAGCTGCATGTTGGCCCTATTATTCTAATAAATAATGTCCAGATGGGTTTTCAAAAACAATAAAATTTGTAGATTTAGCAGATATTTGTAATAAAATTAGTTACCTAGTACCTGCTGTGAATAATTTCAACAAACTATTATCTAAATATGTATAGAAAACCATTTTATTTATGTGATGTTCTCAAATATGTGGCAATATGCTCTGAATCAAGTAAATATGAATAGCATATGCATTTATAAAGAAACTTATAAATACGCTGCATATATATGCACATGCATTTTGCATATAATCCAGTCTCTACTTTTAACCCATACTCTTTAAATTCGAAAAAACACATGCGTTTCTTTTTCTTCATGCATGCTGACTCGTGTATCAACTTTATTGTCATGAAACAAAACCCTTCTTCAGCGTATTGGAATATGTTATGATATAAATTAATTACAAAATATTAAAATATCTCGAATATATCATTTAAAGGCTCACAATTTATTGTCATCGGCAATTAAAATAAGATACAGTTGAAGTAAAATAGATGAAGTAAAATAAGATACAGATGAAGAGATAGTACAAACAAGAGATATAAAAAAGCAAATTATAAGAAAACTCAACAAGTTAAGCTTGTTATGGATTCTTGATTATGGTAGTACAGAATATAGCAATTTCACATAGTAATTTCTACAAAATTATCAATTACTAACGTGGAAAAGCTATGTAAAATCTATCGAATCGAAGATAGAAACGACAAAATAAACAAAAAAAAGTAGAAAATCTATTACGCAACCTTTGACTTCTTTTTAATAGCTTTTAATCTAGTTTGTACCAATAACATTTAATTTACCATTTTTTTAGGATTTTTTATTTCTGTCATAAGTACTGACCACACAATGGCTAATGTGGTGCTTACAGGATTATATTTACCAGTTAACTTATTAAGTGGTAAGTGATTCTAAAATACAGTAAGACATCAATCATTCATCATCATCATCAACCTGTATGCGTCCACTGCTGGACATAAGTCTCCCTCAGCCCTTTCCATTTGTCTCTTTCTTGTGTGGCTTGCATCTAGTTATTACTAACACGCTTCAGGTCGTCAGTCCATCTAGTTGGTGGGCGTGCTCTGCTCGGTATTGTTTCTTGCCTTGGTCTCCACTTTAAAATATGTTTTGTTTATCGGTTGTCCCAATTCCATTTTAACAACGCGATTTTTTCGATAGCCTGTGTTGTTTCTGTTCTACGACGTATTTCTTCGTTTGTAATTCGGTATCTCAGAGAGACGCCCAACATCTGGCGCTCCATAGCTATCTAAGTCACGTGAATCTTATTAACTACCTTTTTTGTGAATGTTAATGTTTTCGCTCTATAAGTAAGTAGAGGTAACACACATTGGTCAAAGATTTTCTTTTTGATGCATATGGATAGGTTCAATTTAAATACGTAGTTTAATTTAACAAACGCTGCCCAGGCTAAAATCCCAAAGGGACCCAGGAAAAATCATCGCTTCGCTTTATAGTGGAAGTTGTGGAGGTTGCAGAGGTTAAATCAATTGAATATCTGGGAGTGTGGTTATCGGAAGGTCTAAGGTTCGGAGTACACATCCAAAAGACAGTAGAGAAGTAGAACAGTAGAACATTGGAGGCCCAGGAAGTAACAAAAGAAAGGTGCTAAATGGAATTTTTTCAGTCGGTGATAACCTACGCTGCCCCTGTGTGGTGTAGTGTATTATACGCCTAGCTGATGGAAACTTCGCAAAGGCGAATGCTCCTCAGGATATCTAGCGCATATAGGACAGTTTCAAATGAGGCTCTATATGTTATTGGAGCGATGATACCGATCGTTTTGTTGTGTAAAGAGCGAGCGAGGATGTATGCGAGGAGGATGGATGTAAATATAGATAAAAATAAGAGAGAAAGAACGTTAAAAAAAGGTACTTATACGATGTACCCTTCACAATATCCCTTCCATCAACAGCAATATTTCGATTTAACACTAGTTAGTCATTATTTGTGTCTTGTTCATATTAATCTTTAGTCCGAGCTCCAAATAGGCGTAATATAATTTTTCAAACATTATTATTGCATCATCCATACGAACGGCTATACGGACGTTGGGCTGACTGGTTTTGACATTTGGACGGAGCGGCAGCGCGTGGTTGGGGGGTGATGGTGATTTGATGATTGGATAGTGAGATTTGTGGGGCGGTGGGGGGGTGAGTGGTGTGTAGTGTTAGGTTGTTGGTGGGTGATGTTCTGGTGTTTGTTTATTGGTTAGGAGATTGTGTTGCGGGGTAGGAGAGGATCGTCGTGGTGTAAATATTCGGGACAGGCCGGGGTGAGGAGTCTTAAGGGCGGATTTATGGGTGGAGGATGGGGAGGAAAGCACTACAACGGGGATAAGTAATCGGGTAATGGGTGGACCTTCGTGATGGTGGGGCATTGCAGGTATGGCGTTCGTGTGGGGGCTGTGGGTGTGGGGACACTGTTTTATGAAATGCTTGAGTGGTTCTGATCAGGTGGAGGACCTGGTGGACAGATTGTGTTTTGCATTAGGTTGATGTGGGTTTGTGAATAGGATCCGAGGACTGTATCCTGCGTGGGGTGAGATTGTAGGGAGAAGCTGTGGTTTGTTTGCGGTTAGCTGTCTTGTTGTCGTGTGTGGGGAACTTTGCCACAGGGGGGGTGGGAGGTGGGTGGCTGGGGGGACCGGGGGGGTTGGGGTTGGCGGTGAAGGGGGGTATGGTGCAGGTGGCAAATTCTTGTTGTGGAGATCAGGTACTTGTGATTCCGTGTTCGCCAGGGGCGGTTTACACAGGTGTTTTTATCATAAGGGTAATGGGGTCAGTCGATAGGGATGGTCTTGGGTGGTGTGGGTGTGTCGGGGGGGGGATGTGAAAGTGAGATGCCTGACTCTACAAATGAGGAACTGTTCTGGGGGGGGCGACTGAACGCAACCGGGTAACTGGGGGAAGTACCATTGTCGGGCTTGGTTTAGTGGGTTCTTGTCAGTTATCGGGACAGTCTAGGGGGATAGAGGAGGTGGGGTGTTGGGGGGGATCCCAGTCATTAATTGTAATAATTATATGTTTTGAAGGGCAGGGTAGTGTGTTTTGTGGGAGTGGGGGTGGGGGCTTTTTGGAGGGGGGGGGCGGTATAGTACTTTTCCACTAGTCGAGTGACGGTGGTCACACGACTAGTCGTAGGGGACTGATGGGAAGCTATCTACTTCTATTTACAAATGGGTATGGGTTGTGGTACACCTAGGTTTGGTTTAGTTTTTCTGGGTGATTTTGGCTGGGTTTTGGGTATGTCGGGCTTAATAAACATACCAAGGGGCTTGAGATTAAGGAACGGTGTGGCGGTGTTTTTCGTTTTGAATTGGGGGGGGAGGATTGATGTTTTTAAATACTTTTGGGCTATTGTTACTAGGGGTGTTTGATTGTGGCTATTAGTTCTGGCTTTGTGGTTTATTTTATGGCCATGATTTGTATGGGATGGTTAGGGGAAGTTCCACGATTTACGTGGAGCCGTGAATGCTTGGTGGTTTTGAAAGTGTGCAGTAGACGTCGTTGTCGTCTGAGGACATAGTTTGTTTCTAGATTTCACGGGCTGTTCAATATTGGCTAATAGAAAAATGAAGCCAATTACTTTGCCCATAACCGTAAAACAGCTTAATCTTGAGTGTCGCCACCCCTCACCATGGAAGTAGGCTATGTAGGGGTTTACGTTACACTGCTCCCCTTCTCTTTACTTATCGGCATTGGGGCAATTCCAACAGCCCTCCCAACTCCCCCAACCCGTGCGCGCAGCCTATATCAAAGCCAGTCCTGAACTATCAAAAAAAAAATTAATACTCATATTGAGATGTCGGTGCTTGTACCCAGTCGAACGAGGCGGGGAATGCATATTATAAAAATATCGTTCGGATTGTAACATATAATGTCAACTAATAATAGAGGTGTTAACAAAAGAAACCCCCCCCCCCCCCCCCCCCCCCCCCCCCCCCCCCCCCCCCCCCCCCCCCCCCCCCCCCCCCCCCCACCCCCCCCCCCCCCCCTCCCCCTCCCCCCCCCACCCCCATACCCCCCCCCCCCCCCCCCCCCCCCCCCCCCCCCTACCCCCCCCCAAAGAACGTGAAGTCGTAAAAACTGTTAAAATTAGAAAGATTCAATATCTGGGACATTTAATGAGGGGTGAAAAGTACGTATTACTGAGGTTGATTATGCAAGGGAAGATACAAGGAAAGAGAAACCCAGGACGACGCAAAATGTCCTGGCTAAGAAATTTGAGAGAGTGGTTCGGCTGCAGCTCATTAGAATTATTCAGAAATGTGGCCAACAAAGATAAAATAGCGATGATGATTTCCAACCTCCGCTAGGAGAAGGAACCCGAAGAAGAAGAAATAAAAACTTTCATCTCTTGTCCGATCAATCAAAAATAACATTCCAAATGAACAAAACTGAATGTATGAAATTCTTTGTGCAGACTGCTCCGATTCTATATAGGTTAAACAAATCGTAAATTTGGCACACTAAATTTGACGATAGGACCAGGTCATTGAACGCATATTTACAATAATAAGTTTAAGAATATTGGGGCCACTTTTACTAAAATAAATTTACATACGTTTTAACTTTGCGTACCACTTAGGAAACAATTTAAACTATTTTGTACCTTAAAATGTAATTTGTACATAAAGCTCACAGTATAATTTCCATTAATGAATACAGTAATTGGTACATTAGTATTGAGTAATTAGGAAGCATGGAACCGTTAGTTAAACAAAAGAATAAAATTTAATCGAATTTTTAAAAGAGAAACAATAGTACCTTACGCATTGTAAGTACTTAAATTAAATGCTAACACTGGTGAGAGAGTTACCCGCATTTCGAAACTTTACAAATAATGGAAATCTCTATAATAAAAAAAAAATAATTACAGGTACTAGTTTTTTTATGGTTGTACCGAGTGAGTTATAGTACAATAACCGCTAGAATCCAGTATATTCGATTATGTGAATTCAGTAAGAAGTTATCACCGAACTTTCTGGAACCTTGGAACATTTATTGCGACGAAGTAGAACAGCAAATTAAGCAAGAGTATTTGTAATAAATAAAGCATTGTAAAACTACTTTTTTTCAGCCTGACAGTCTGAGAGTATATTTGTATTTTTGGCCTGAATAATATATTTTGAATTGTAACTAAAATCTTTGCTAATATAAATAAAAGTTTATTTTGAGTGTTTGTGCTTTTTAAAAAAATAATTTTAAAAAGAACATTTATAATTGGCGCAGTCAGTAGGATAGTAGAAGAGTCTTTAAAGATCCTCGTCACTTTTAAGTGTTTGTCCACTATTCCAAGAAGCAGCCTTAGGGAAACCGCCTGCAGAGAGTTCACTCGAGAGAATTAGAAGTTAGAAGTCTTCAAGATCGAAGGAATGCATAGCATCATCATCTTTGTCTTGCAAGCGAATTTTATTACTTACAATCAAGAAGATATATACTTCTTGAAAAAGATTTTATGTCAGACTCCTCTGAGTCCTTAGATGACTTAGAGTTAGAGTTAGAAGCTAATTTAAACAAAAAATTAAATAACTGCGAAGAGATTTAATGAAAATTAAATCAATTAAGAGTATCACCTATAAATGTAGATAATTTTGAAAATATGGTAGTTCCACAATTTGACGTAAAAAATTTATACATTCTTCCGAATTTTGACGGAAATCCAAATGAACTACATGAATTTCTTAAATACTTCTAAACCATTATTATGATAGACTTAATGCAGCTAATATACAAAATAAATTTTAGCTTCACGGTATTATAAGTAAATTAACCATTAAAAAAAAAGTAATATCTTTAAAAAATGTAAAATTTGGAATGAAATAAAAAATGCATTAATTCAAAATTTTGGGGATCAGAGAGATGAAAACTCGCTTATAAGGGACCTTACTTACAGGAAAAAAACCTCATAATACTATCCCGACATGGTAAGTATTTGTTCGTGCATTTAGTTTACCTTCAATAAACACCAAAATTCTGATTTTATATGTTTCGTTATTTAAAAAACATAAATGATGTATCCTCTATATGTTACTGACTTACTAATACTGGTATTTTCTTATTAATAACTTCCTCTTTCAATATTGGTAACCAGATCCTACTACATTCTGCCGAGGAATTTGCGACACAATTGGCCTCATTTAGCATAATTAAAGCCGCTTCTTTGATTTTTCTTTTTTTACCATCCGTCTCTTTTAGGACTACATTTGAATTATTCCATTGAACCCTATGTTCATTATCCCATGCGTGTTTACATATTTGAGATCTATCAAATTCTCTATTTTTTATATAAGACTGATGTTCACTTATTCTAACATTTAATGGCCTTGATGTTTCACCTAAATAAAACTGATCGCATTCAGAAGGTATTTTATAAATGCAATGCTTTGTCCTTTCTTGTTCATTGTTAGGTTTGGTTTTGGACAAAATAGATCTCAACGTGTTTGTTGTTTTGCATGTTGTTGAAATGTTGAATTTATTGCCTATCCTTTTAAGTTTTTCTGATAATCCTTTTATGTACGGTATTATTATTTTCCTCGTATTATTCCTTGTGTATGCTGTAGGATCTCGTTCTAAGTTGTTCTGTTCTATTCGATCGATTGTTAAAAATTCCTTATTTATAAACGATAAAGGATAATCATTTTTTAATAAAACAGATGTTAACAAATGTTTCTCCTCCAAGAACGAATTTTCGTTAGAACAAGTAATTTTGGCTCTATCGTATAAGGATTTAATTATTCCCTTTTTTACATTAATATTGTGATTTGATTTGAAATTTAAATATCTATTGGTGTGTGTTGGTTTTCTATACACCTGAGTCTCATATCAAGTATCGTTCTTAGAGATTAAAACATCCAGGAAAGGTAGCGTGTTATTATATTCCTTTTCCATAGTACATGTTATTGTCTCTTCTTTATCGTTTATATCATTTACTAATGTGTCCAACAACTCTGATCCATGAGGCCATATTGAGAATACATCATCTACATACCTCCACCATACTGTGGGTTTTAAATTTTGTTTAGAAATGATATTCGTTTCAAAATCATCCATAAATATATCGGCTAAGAATGGAGATAAACTAGAGCCCATTGCTAGACCAAAATTTTGTTTATAGAATTCATTATTTAGTTGAAAATATGTATTATCAGTACATAATGTTAATAACTCCATTATAGCTGATATGTTTAGTCTGGTTCTAGTTGCCAATGAATCATCACTCTAATTTTGTCTTGACTATACATAAAGTCTTATTTAATGGCACATTCGTAAATAAACTATTTATGTCAAAACTTACCAAAGTATTATTTGAATTAAATTCAATATTTGATAATTTATTTAAAACATGTTGTGTATTTTTTATGAATGTGTCATTTTTATTTGTAAATGGTTTTAAAATATTTAATAAAAATTTTGATAGTTCAAGGAGTATTCAATAGTACAAGGAGAATTCATGGTACTACAAATGGGTCTAAGTGGTATATTCGTTTTATGAATTTTCGGTACTCCATAAAAATGAGGAGTCTTACTGTAATGAGGTGCAATTAATCCTCTCTGATAACTTGTTAAAATTTTTTAGAAGAATTTTTTCAGGAGAATTTTACTGTCATCATGTCATGTGTTTTTCTTTTTAAAGACGAATTACATGCTATGATTTTTTCTGACGGATATTCTCAAGTTAAAGTTGATTTCATGTAATGGAATGAACTATCTTATAAGTAAAGTCGTCCCAGGAGCGCAACTCAACTATATTGGCAATATCATTTTAAAGTCGTCTACTTTAAAATGCATAATGTATGTCTGAATTGTCAATATAAATGAGTCAGATAAAATTAAATTATTAGAAGAATATTTCACTATGTAACAAAAAACAAAATTTGTTTAATTTACTATTTGTATTTTGAGAACGCTTTCCGAAGTGGAAATTGAAACGTCAATAAACGTATTTTTATCTTTAATTGTGGCTTATTCCCAGTTAAATAGTAATTAATTTAAAATGCCACAAGAAAATAGCTTCAGAACAATATTGTTGTTCATTAGTTTAAGTAGTTTTGCTTGTATATTATTAGTGCCTGCTACTTTGCCATCCTTTAACTGTGTTATTGTTAGTGTGTTTTAGTGAATAGGTTAGTCAGCATAATATGCAACAATCAATAATCATCATGGTGAAATGAATATTAAATGATTTAAGTGTTAAATTTTTTATCCAGCAGTGTATAAAAGTGAAAACTCATTTCATCACAAATTTGATACTGTTCCTCAATGAACAATTATAAATTCGACACGTGCAATCCTTAAACCAAAAAAATTAATTATTCTAATTTATTCAAAAGATACCAAAGATTTGTTGTCTTGTATCTCGTGCAATAATATTTATATTTCAGATACGGTTTTGCTAATAGAATTCATGAATTTCAATAGTCCGTAATCATATAAATAAGAATACATAATACGGAAACCTTGACGTAAGGATATGAGTAATTTTAAGTTTAGCGTCGTCGCTTCTAATATTGAATTCAACTCGCGACCAGAAGAGGTTCATGGTGACCGGCATCACTAAACTTTTTCAGACGTAACAGTGCTACTGAAGACTACCGGTAAGTTTAGTTCAAATATTTACAACTTTAAAAAGTAAAAGCGATGTTTAATTGATTCTACATTTTAAAATTATGTTTTCAATTTATTTATGCAGATGTGAGATTTGAATACTGGTTCATATTTTATCCACTTATTTATTTGCTTTTATTTTTTTCTTCTTTACACTATGTCATCTTCGAGACGAAGGTTGGAAATCATCACTGCTATTCTAACTTTTGACACTACAGCCCGAAAGAGTTTAGTTGAGCTGCATCCAAACCATTCACTGAGGATTCCTAGACATTTTTCTTCTACCTATGCTGCGCTTTCCTTGAATCCTTCCCTGCATTATTACATTTAGAAATTCATATCTGTCACCACGTGTTATATGACCCAGATATTGTAGTTTTCTTATTTTGATGGAATTCAGTATCTCCCTGCAGTTCTCTATTCTTCTTAGTACTTTTTCATTGGTTATTCTGTCTGTCCAGGAGATTTTCAGCATTCTTTGATATGTCAATATTTCAAATGCCTTCAATTTATTTAGACATTGTTTATTAAGAACAGAAAATACATAACACTTTAGTACTCGTTTTTTTTTTATTTAGGCTGAGGTCTCTACAACATAATATTTCTTTCAAATTATGGAATACACTTCTAGGCTTTTCTAATCTAACTCTAATTTCTTTGGTACAATCGTTTGTTTCATTAATGTTTCTTCTAAATAGTTATAATTCTGAACTCGTTCTATCGTCTTATTATTCACGTATATATATATATATATATATATATATATATATATATATATATATATTATATATATATATATATATATAATATATATTGGTTTGCTTAAAATATTTCAAAGTTCAAAAAATTAAAATAATTCAGATAAGTCGAATAATAAACGACAAACATTTCGAAGAATGAAAGTCCTTTATTTTTAAATTACCTATATTGAACAAAACGTAAGATATGCATAAATTATTTTCTTTGTTAAAATATATTTGAGTGACGTGAGGAGCTTAAGTGAAATCTAAGACAATAGAAGCGGGTTTTCCAAATAAATTTATGCAGTAATTAGGACAATAGAATAGATTTTAGAAATATATGTTTTTGTTAGTTCATAAGAATTGGTAGAAAAAGATTAGTTTGTAAATACTGTTCGGAAATTTTATAATTGTAGGTAAAAATTTGTTTGTATTATCGAAATGAAGAAATGGGAGATGTATGACGCGTTTTGATTGGATGAGATTGAAAAAAGGTGGAATGTTGGTTTGAGAATGAGACTTTAGTTAGTTTTTAAAGAAAAAAAAAATAGGGCAGTTGGTTTTCAAGGGTACAAGGCGAACAGTCGTTGTTCTCGGGTAGTTTCCCAGAGGTAAGAAGCAGTAGCAGTGAAAGTTTGTGAGTTTTCGTGTAATTAGTGTACCTGGCAGAAGCTGATCCAGTAAAATATTGTAAGTCATATTGTTCTACTTATATTCCAAGAGTCACTGTTCAGGCCAACGAGAGATTCAGTTTATCGTAAAGAGAAGATATTCCAAGAGTCATTTTTCAGTCAGGCCAACGAAAGATTCAGTTTATCGAGAGGAGAAGAGGCTAGCATAATTTGAACGATTCGTGCATTTGAAGGAGATCATTAAGGACGATAAACTTGCAACAATTTGTTGTAAGATTGCTGATTACCTAGGGAGCTGCTAAGAATAGATAGTGTAGGCTACAAGGAACAAGGATTTGGACCACTCATCATCATAGAGAGATAGTTTTGTTTTTCTGCAGTTTTTCTTTTATTGATAACACAATTTTTACAATTACTTTAGAAAAGTTAGAAAAGATATAAATATTTTGATTAGGAGATTTAGAATAATAATTGGGATTTTGAGATTTTAACTAATATTGTTTGTACCATTACTTTTGAAGGTTTATATATATTATATATATATATATATATATATATATATATATATATATATATATATATATAAGTTTCTTGAACTCGTAAGTGGAGCATAGAGCTTCAGTGAAAACGCGCCATCGGGTTCCCTTGGGGACCACAAGAAAATAGCTTCAGAATAAGATGTAACTATGTTATGTTCTGAATTTTATTTTGTTTTTTATTTATTTACATAAAATATCTCGACAACCATGGCCAATGAAATAGGAACAATAAAATTAATACAGTGTGTTTCATATAAAATTTGACACCTACAGAAACTCAGAAACAAAGAAACTCAGAATCAAATTGACAGATCATTAAAGATTTTCATCGATTCAGATCTCACCTCCACAGCAGAGAAGTACATTAAACCCTATCAAGACTGAACTTAAGAGAGAAAAAGTGAACAAAAATTTATATATATATATATATATATATATATATATATATATATATAACGAGTTTATTACAGCTGCCGCCGTTTTTCGCAACCTAGCTTCCAACGCTTGCGATCGTTCCAGTGATCTACTTGTAGACCCTATCTTCCATTGCACCTTTTACTTCTTGTCTCCACGATCTTCTTGGTCTTCCCTTTTTCCTGCGGTTGGTGGGAATCCACTGTAACATTCTCTTTGGCCATCGTTGATCATTCATCCTTTCTACATGGCCATACCATTTCAGCCTTTTGCATTCTATAGTTTCCAGGATGTCAATGTCTATGCCCATGCGCTCTCTGATTTCAGTATTCCTTACTCTATCTCTTCTAGTGAGTTGGCAACATCTTCTCCAATAATTCATTTCCATTGCTTTTATTTTGGATGCGTCATTTTTATTTATTACCCAAAGCTCTGAACCATATGTAGCAATGCTTTCTATGATACTTTTGTATATCCTAATTTTTGTGTTTCGGGTGATGTGGTTATTCCAAAGTACACTATTCAGTTGACGTATTGCTGAATTTCCTTGACCAATTCTAGTAGCTATTTCTTTTGTATTCCGACCATTGTTTGTAATGTTTACACCGAGATATTTATAGGTATCAGTATTTTGAATTTGTTTGCTTCCTAGTTCTAAGTGCTTTCCTTCACCTCCCACTACTACGTACTCTGATTTTGATGGATTAATTGATAAGCCCCACTTAGTATATTTTTCATCTATTTTTCGTAACATGTAGTGGATATCATCTTGATCTTCTGCAAGTATTACTTGGTCATCAGCAAAATGCAAGCTGTACATGTATGGTCTCCAATTTTAACACCCATAGGTTCTCATTTTCTTTTCCAAATATCCAAAACCCCCTCCAAATAAATCTGAAAGAGTGTAGGTGCAATGCAGCAGCCTTGGCGAAGTCCTTTGGTCACTTTTATCTTTTTTGTCACTTTTGTCCAATCTTTATTACACTCGTCATATCATCGTACAACTCCTTACAGCATTAATGTAAATCGGTGGAATATTCTTGTCTTCTAGCACCTGCCATAGCTTGGCTAATGAGACACTGTCATACGCATTTTTGAAGATCAATAAATACCATGTGTGTCTCCATATTATGTTCCAAACGCTTTTCTATTGTTTGTTTTAGGCAGAACACATTGTCTATACAAGAACGACCAGTACGAAAGCCACTCTGATCTTCAGCGTCCTCCCAACAATCTTCAATTCGGCTTTTAATTATCTTCCCGTAGACTCTACAGATTGAGTTAGTTACACTTAGACCTCGGTAGTTCTTACAATCTTTTCTGTCGCCTTTATTTTTGTATAGATTGCTGATATATACAGTTTTCCATTCTGGGGGTAGCTCTTCTCCTCTCAAGAATAAATTAAAAGTATAAGCCAATAGCTGAAATAGTTTGTCAGGGCTATATTTAATTAGTTCAACAGGCACTCCCCCGGTCCTGGAGCCTTTCCATTTTTCATAGAGTTGGCGTGTTTTTTAAATTTCTTCTGGTGTTATTTCAGTTTCTTCGCGGTAGGAAATATCATATTTTTGGTAGCCAATATCTTGGAATTCTGTTCAATCTTCTGTCAGCATTTGTTTATAATATTCGACTCATAATTCTGGGGCTATTATAGTTAACCTACTGTATTCTTTTCTATCTGTTCTACTACCTCTAATTGTTTTCCAGGCTTCTTTACTTCTTGCTGTACCCATAAAATTTTCTACGTTATCGCAGGCTTTATTCCACATCTCATTTTTGGCTTTGCTTACCTCTTTACTTACCTCAAAATTTATTTATTGAGTACTTAAATGACACACCTAGAATAATGGCAAAAACTAACACGTTTTCAAAATGTAGGAGGTCTAAGAACTAAGCTCGACAGTTTATTTGTAAATGTATTCTATTCTCATTACAGTATTATCATATTCAACGAGACTTATTGACGTGTAAATATGCCAATGAAGAGCTGCAGTTATTTGACCTCAACATATACAAAACTGTTCGCTCCAGGGAAACAAGTTCATTCTCCAAAGGTGGTAGATTCCTTATTGCAGTTCATAAGAGCTTAACAGTTAATCAGACAGTCAAACAACTTTTTGTCTTAATGACTGAAGGTGCAAATCAGTTTATTATAGGAACAGCATATTTGCCACCAAAGTCTAGGTTTGAGAAATATTCCATCATTTTGTGAAACCTTATAACAATAAAGTTTATCCATCTGCACACTATTATCTGGCTACTGACTTCAATTTACTAAACTGTGAATGGTTTTCAAAAGACATGTGCTCTACAACAATTCCTCTATCAGCTGTCACAGCAACTGGAGTTGAAGCTCTGCAGGTTGTATCTGATATATGTATATACCACAATTTATTTCAGTCCAACACTATTGTGAATTCCACTGGTAATATTCTCGATTTGGTGCTGGTTGATAATGATGATGTAACTGTGTCTAGGGCAGATGAATACGTATTGAAACCACTTTCTTTCTCCTGGATTCCATTTTATTATCTTATATGTCACTGCTTCATCTCGAGCTCGCCAGATTTGGCTGAGTCATCTAAGTAGTTCTAGATTGCTTTATTTTGGTTGCAGTATCCTCTTTCAGTACTTTCTTACCTCCGCATTTGTTCTGCATTTAAATTTACCTCGATCTATTATCATTGGTCACAGTATCATTCTCATAATGGTTCTTTACACTATTCGTAAGTATGTAACGGCTAGCTCACCCATTGCATATTGAAACCCCTCAGGGGTGATGTTCGGCATAAACTAACTTAATTTGAGAAATTGGGAATTATTAATAAAATAATTTCTTTAACACATATCTTTATTTATTTATATTTTAATAAATCAAAATGTAATAACAATTAAATTGAGGTTCTAACAACAGGGAATTAAGCATCTATATACAAAATCTCAAGAAATAAAGAAACTTAGCTCTACTCTATGAGAAATCCTCCTCCTGTTCTCTTCTCAACTCGGACCATACAATGTCTGCAAAAACCATGCCGCTAAGCCGAAACCATGTGGATCCCTCTCCAATCCAAAGCCATGCGGATTTTCAAAATCGAGATGGGTTTCTTATTCAAAAAAAAAAACAATTCCATTTTCGTATTCTTCGACCCAAAAAATCCATGTCAACGTAAATTTTCTTATATCATAATCAAGGTGGATTTTCTTGAATAAAAATAAGGTGGATTCTCTTGAATAAAAACCAAGGTGGCCAGACCGTTGGAAGTTTCTGACCACGAGGACTTATTTTTTTAATAATACCTTCTCGTTTGCTGGTTTATTTTAAAAAGAAATTAAATCGGATCGGATTGATAGAAGTAAATTATTTAGGAGTGGGGTTTCTGTTTCTTGTACGATAAAGTAAGCGAAGGTAGGACTACGAGGGGACTTAAGAAATTAATCAGCGGATTTATTTGTAATAGGAAAATATTGAAATAAAATATAGGAATACAGACAAAGGAAAAAGAACTTATTATCAATGAAAATCAAATAGTATGAGCAGAAAATAGTGAAAAGTACTTTGAAATTAATAAGAACAAAATGTAACGTTTTAAACGTTACAAGTCTTCTTCACCTTTTTTAGCCACTGTTTTTGTTTCTGCTGTGTATAATAATATTGGTCTAATTATTTTGTTACATATGCTCATCTTTGTTTTCTTAGTCAATATTTTGCTTCCTAATAGTCTTCTCTTTACAAAATAAACTTTATTCGCTGCCAATATTTATTCTTTTATTTCTAGCATTCTTCGGTTTTGCTCAGGTAGGTATTTGAAGTTCTATACTTCTTTAAATTCTAAACTGCCTATTGATTTTTTCTTCTATTGCCTTTGGTTTCTTTTTATTTTAAAGATAACAACAAATATTAGTTATACAACTTAATTATACAAAGAAAAAAAAAACAAACACAAATAAATACATTTTGCTGTTAGTTCCACACAGTAGTCATCCCATATTTATTAAATTGCGGTTTCTGTTAGTGTTGGGTCATTATTTTATGCATAAATTTGTTTATTTACTTATAAAAAATATATTTTAATATATAGTTGTAAACATATATTTTTAAAGGGATTTCTAAATTTTTATTTAACTAATTATCAAGGACATCATAAAACTGGTTTGTTATTATATCAGTTATCTTCCAATATTAGTATCTCAAATGATATATTGATTAATAGCAAATTTTTACAATTAATGATGTTATTATCTTCTTCTTTAAGTTCCATCTCTATCGAAGGTTGGAAATCATCATGGCTATGCGGACTCTGTTGACTGCCGCTCTAAAAAGTTCTGCACTACTGCATTCAAACCATTCCCTTAAGTTCTTAAGCCAGGATATTCTTCGTCTTCCCACATTTCGCTTTCCTCGGATTTTGCCCTGCATAATAAGTTGTATATGTTATTATGTATGTAGATGTTATTATGTCTTTTATTAAAAAACATTCTACCAGAAATATTAACGGTACGCGGCCAGCAGATTGAGAGAGTAAAAAGAAATACTTACTTGGGAACGATAGCACGTGCCAAATTCATGAAAATGAAAAAGATTTTATGCAGCAAAGATCTGACATTGGCCCTTAGAATAAGGCTAATTAAATGCTATGTACACAGTGTTGTAATGTAAACATAGCAAGAAAGGTTTGGTTTTTATCAACTCGTATCCTCATTGACCGGTTGTAGTACCAAGGTTGCGTTTTCGCTGAGTTAGTAATTCTATGCTTCATTTGGGTCACGAGCGGTGTTATTTTTACAACAACAGTTTCTGTTTGACGTGCTTATTCTACGTTTAAACAATTATCAAACAATGCACTAACTATATCAATTTCTTTGTGTAATTTAAAATGTGTACTTTACTGTATTAATTATCCCTTATTTGATTTGGAATATATAATTATCATTAAAAAGATTATTATTTTCCCCTATGCTACTAACCTTTATTTTAATTCTTTACTTTTTTGCTATGTTTACATTACAGTGTACTCTACTATGGAGCTGAATCATGGACATTAAACCGGAATAAAATAACTCGACTTAACGCGTTTGAAATGTGGACATTTAGAATATTGTGAAGGATTCCATGGGTAGATAGAGTTAGGAATACAGAAGTGTTAAGGAGAATAGGCAGAGAGAGGAAAATGGAAAATAGAATAAAAGAAAGGAAATTGCAATATCTCGGACATATGACGAGAGGCGAAAGATACAACATCTTGAGACTCATAATTCAAGGAAAAATAGAGGGAAGGAGAAGCGTAGAAAGAAGACGCGTTTCCTGGTTGAAGAACCTGAGAGAGTGGTTTGGTTGCAGCTCAAGGCAATTGTTCAGAGCAGCTGCCTCGAAGGTCAGAATGACCATGATGATTGCGAATCTTCGTTGCGGAGATGCCACTTAAAGAAGAAGAGAAACTTAATGATTTTTTTTAAGACAGTTTAAAAAAACAACTCCATCTAGTAGCTTAATATGCCTTTTGCAGTTTCTTCATTCTTCCTCCGATGACTAGTTGCATCGCCATCATTTTGGTATCTTCCTGTTGGTATTTCGTCTTATATATTTTTGACTATTCTATCATCCTCCATTCTTGTTACATGTTAAGTTCAGTTCGTTCTATTTCTCTCTCTTTTAGTTCCAATATTTTGTTTTTATCGTATATCTTTAATTCTTACTCGACTGCATCTAGTTTTTCCTAGTACGGATGTTAATGTTTACATTTCTACTATTCATAGATATTTTTAACCTAAGATATACAAGATTTATGTCTACGAAACGATGGTATGTGTCGATGTTGAATTCATTGGTATTTGCATTAGCACAAAGATCTGGCTTGTTGTTGATCGACCAGGCCTAAATCCACTTTGATATTCACCAAGAAGCTTCTCTTAATATGCGCTCAGGCAACCATATAAAATACTCGAAAATATTCTGTATGCTGTATTAAGAAGGGTTATTCCCCTATAGTTTCTATATTCCAATTGATAACCCTTTTTGTGTAGCGGGCAAATGATCCCAATACACCACTCTTCCGGGATTTGTTCCTCATTCCAGGCTGTCAGTATGCTTTTATATATACGATTAGTCAGAGTAGCACCTCCACATTTAAAAAGTTCCGCGGGTATACCATCACTGCCTGGAGATTTATTATTTTTGTGGGTGTGTTATTGCATTCCATACTTCTTGAATTGATGGAGGCTCCAGTAGTGTATTGTTGCTGGCTCCTGGGGGTGGTTGATTTGGATCTTCTACTTCGATAGTAAGTAGTTCTTTATAGTGTTTCATCCACCTTTTCAATACTTCTTCTTTTATATTGAGTATATGCTCTTCCTTATCCTTACATAGTCCGATCCTTCTCCATTCTCTATTCTCTTCTGAGATCTTTATATTTTTGTTCTTTTTCTCGGATTCTTCTTTGCTACATCAGTTTATTTGCATTGTTCTTTCTTCTTGTAATGTCCTCGCATTCAGCATCGAACCACTCATTGCGTGGTGGTGGTCTTTGCGGCCCTAAAATGTTATTTGCTGCATCTTTAATATAATTTTTACACACTTCCCATTGTTCACTAATTGTTAGATTCTCTTTAGTTATGTATTTAGTTTCGATATAGTTTTGAAACTTTTCTACCGTTTGCGGATTTTTGACGAATTCTATATTAAGGCGCCTTATTTTGATACTTCTCTCCTACTCCGCATTTGAGATTCTAGCCCGAATTCTTGTGCAATCTAGATCATTATCTGAATCAATATTGGCGCCTCGATAGGTACGGTCATCCATAAGGTTCGAGAAGTGTCTAGCATCTTTGATCACGTGATCAATTTGGTTGTTCGGTAATCCATCAGGCGGGGTCCAAGTCCCCATATGTATTTTTGTCTTACAGAAAAACAAAAAAAAAACGAAAATGTTAAGAAACGCGACTACATCACTTATACTTTTTTGTTATTTAAAAAAAAAGTCATTTTTTTTTAATTTCAAAAATTTTTCTAAAATTTTCTAAAAACACAAATTTTTTCAAAAATAAGCACTTTGAACCGGTTAAACTTAGAAATCATATAAACAATATATAAATAAAGTAAATTGGAGTTCGGTGACGACTAATATTATTTGAAATGCTAATTAGTAGGTGATTTTCACGATGTTTTTATCAAAAAGTGGAATTAACTTTATTTTGAGCGTAACTCACTTAATTTTGATGCCAAAAATTTTTTCAAAAACAAAAACAACGTTTTTTAAACGGTTTCAAAAGATTTTGATGAGTTTTTTTCGAAAAGTGCTTAACTTTTTGTTAATTTTATGGTTTATGCAAGGTGCAGTCTTTTCTTGTCATCATGATCACCTTTGGCTCAACAATCCTCCGTGTATCTTGGTATGGTCTAAGATTCGTCGCCATTCTGTTCGGTTTCTGGCAACATGTTGCCATCTTCTGATTTCTAATATCTGTAAGTCGGTTTCAACTTCATCTAACCACCTAATTTTGCGGTCGGCCTTTGCTTCTTCTTCTTCTCGGCCACAAGATATGTGAAAGTTGTCAACACGTCCAAAGGTATGACTTCGAAAGACTGTTTCTCGTTCCTCATTTACTATCGAATTCTTTGTAACCAACATGTACTTGGTTTTGTCTTCGTTGATGACTAGACCGACCTATTTTGCCGCTATTTCCAATTCTAGGAGATATTGCTCAACATCTCGCTTGGTGCGCCCTATTATGTCAATGTCATCATCATATGCTAAGACTTGTATCGATCTATTGTCAATAATACCGCCATCCCTAATTCGTGTATCTGGGACTGCCTTTTCTAAGGCAATATTAAATAGAAGGCAAGCCAGAGCATCCCCTAGTCTGAGTCCATCCTTTATCTCAAAGGATCTAGAATTCTCTCCATGGCTTCTAAGTTAGAAATTGTCATTCTCTTTAGTCGGATAAGTTTCTCTGGTATACCAAACTCATGCATTGATTGATATAGCACTGTTCTCTTGACACTGTCGTATGCGGCCTTGCAATCGACGAATAGGTGATGGGTTTTCAATATTGAATTCTAATGTTTTCTCGAGAATCTGTCTTATTGAATGAATCTGGTCAATTGTTGATTTTTCTGAACTGAATCCAGCTTGATATTTACCAACTATGCCCACTGTGTAAATTGCAGCCTTTCGTAGAGAATATTTGCTTGTATTTTATAAGCAGTTGTTAACAGGATTATACCTCTATAGTTGTCACACTGGAGCTGGTCAACTTTTCTATGTAACGGGCATATCACGCCTTGAGACCATTCACAAGGCATGGTCTCATTATGCCAAACAAGAAGTAAAAGCTTATGCAGTGTCTGTAGTAGGGCATCGCCACTATCTTGTAGAGCTCACTGCAAATTTGATCAATCCCTGGTGATTTATTATTTTTAAGCTTTTTAATGGCTTGGGCAACGTTTTCGATGGTAGGTGGTCTTTCGTTTGGGTTGAAAGGATTCCAATCATTTCGATTTGCTAGGGTATTATCTGCTTCTTCGATATGATGGCCATTAAATTTTGCATCGAAAAATTCAACCCATCTGTTTAGAATTGAGGCCGTATCATTTAGGATGTTTTCTTCTACATCCTTACAGCTCTTATTCTTAGCTTAAACTCTTTGCGTATTTTGTTTAGATTTCTGTAGAACTTTCGAGTTTCATTTTGATTTCTTAGCCATTCTGTGCTTTCCAACTGCTTTTGCTCAAATTGTCTTATTTTCTTCTATGTAATCGTTTTTCTTCTCTTCTTAGGGTCCGGTATTCTTCCTTTGCTCTTCTTGTGCATCCAGCTTGATTTGTCTTTAGGTATGCCCTGTTTTTGTTATCTGTTGCTTCTTGGCACTCCTTGTCAAATCATTCGTTTTCTTTAACCGGTTTGGTTTTTCTTGTACAGTGACAAAATTTTGAGATCGTCCTCGCCACTAGAGGACCCAGAAGAAGATCCAGAAGATCCTTCCTTATTTGTTCCAGGTTGAGGCTCGCGGGACAATGCGCCAGTCCCGTTCCGTGTCCCGTCTTGCACTACAAATCGCTGTCACAGTGCAGGACGGCACGCCCTGACTGCATCATTTCTCCGAATTATATTGAAATGTAAAGGACAGGGCTAAAGATTAGTAAAACATCAGAATTCATGGCTGAAACAACTGAGGAGGGGTTTGACACGCTCATCCACAGAAATCTTTCGTGCAGCTGTTTCCAAAGCTATAATTGCCTTTTGTTAGAAGATACAAATAGATAATAATTTTCAAAAAATGCATAATGGCAAATATAAGAAACGAAAAAATTTTAACCTTAAAAAGTTGTGGAAAATTAGGAAAATTCGATTTTTTGGAAAAAACACATCCTGGTTCAACTCTAAATTCCTTTTTTTTGTTTATCTCATATGACATTTTCAGTACACAAAAAGTCGTTCACATGCTTTACGTCAGCTATGGGCGTGTAAATATATCGTGTAATAGTAGTCCACTCCTGAATTTGTTAGTTTATCAGTATTCTTCCTATATCGAACAAAGAGTTAAAGGAGATTTTATTTGTGAAATACTGAAGTTAAATATTATTTTATATGGAATTAAACGACAATTGGGTGTATTAAGAATTACATTTATGATTTCAGATACAATCTGGCTTTCAATTCGAAAATCGTTTAACAAATTTTTAGATTAAAAATTATAACTGCCTGTTCCCTTGTGTCTGATTTCTGATAGTTATTTGTTTTTTTAATTTTTCGTATAATAATCGTTTGTATAATAATCCGTCAAGAGCCTGAGATTATCAATCAACTTCTGTAATATAATACGAATAAATATTATTCCCTTTAGCCACTCTACTGGTATCAGTTCATTCTGCGATATAAGTACAGTTTGTGGATTGCTGCAAAAAATTGATCACCACCTTTTTTATACATTTCCGAACAAGACTAAAGAACATCAGAAGAACATTATTTTATAATTTTACATCAAAGGATATTCAGAAAAGTTATAATTTTTTGTATGTGAATCGTGATAATTATACATTTATTGCTAATTGATGATGAATATTGAATTTGGTCTTAAGTCGTAAATGACACCATGACAGAGATATACAATAATAAAATAAACGTTGATAGTGGGTATATATCTGTAAAAAACGTCTATAATGTCCTTGCATCTTATAAAAACTTTATTTGGTAGGCAACGTTTTTTGTACAATTATAAATACCCTATTCATTGGATTTTATGGTATAAGTCAATGGAATTTTATGGTACCAATCGAATTTAAGTAATTGTATTTCTGATATAATAATAAAACACGTCAATTCGTATAATTTAGATAGTAACTTTGATGATTAAATAGAATGTTTTATTCTTTTACTTCCCTCTGTATAATGGACTATATTGTCCCAATAACATTATTCTGCACATAGTGTATTTCAAAATATTTATTTTATTATTTATCATCATCATCATCATCATGCAACCTCTTCTGTCCACTGCCGGACATAGGTCTCTACCATCTTTCCCCACTTTTCACGGTTCTGTGTGTCTTGTTGCCATTTCTTGGATATTCTTTAATGCCGTCCATCCAGCGTGTTGGTGGTCATCTTCTGCTGCGTTTGTCTTCTCTTGGACGACAGTAAATTAGTTTTCTTGTCCATCTTGAGTCGTTTAATCTTGCTTTGTGATTGCTATTCCATTTCAGCTTGGCTATACGATCGACGACGCCACTGATACCTGTTCTTTTCTTAGGTCTTAGTTCCCTACTTTGTCTTTTTTTGTCACGCCGAGAAACGATCTTTTCATGTGCCTTTCTGCCACTCGTATTTTTAGTGATGTTGTTTTTGTGAGAGTGAGAGTTTTTGCTCCATATGTCATAATAGCTCATTGTTCAAATGTCTTCCGTTTCATAGCTATCGGGTGTTGCGCTTAAAGATGTCTCTTAGTGAACCATACGCCGCCCAAACAAGTCTTATTCGTCATTGTAATTTACAGGTCTGATATATCCTTGCTTATACTGATTTCACGGACCGAGATATATGTACTTCTCTGTCAATTCTACCACTTGATTTTGGATGGTTAGGTGTTCGTTGGGAACCAAATTTCTCATAAATTTGGTCTTACTAATATTCTTGTAGACATTTTGTTGTGCTTCACGCAGATCGTCGGTAATAAGTAGTAAGCATATTGTCGGCAAAACGCAGATGATTAAGCATTTCCCCATCTATTTTTATTCCTCTTTAGATGAAGGCTTTAGATGAATTTCTCTGGCAGTGTCATGTAGTTTTACAGACATTGTGACGTTTTGGTACAATGTTTGTTCTAACTTTGTAAGCCAATAGTCTATTCTACTATGGTTCAGAGCAGTTATAATGCTGTCTAATTCCATAGTATCGATGGCTTTGTGAAAGTCTACGAAGATAAGTACCAGTGATCTGTTATATTCTATCGATTTTTCTATTAAGGTTTTTACTATTTGTAGGTGAATGCTGTTTTGAATTTGAGCGGAAGCCAGATTGTTCTCGGAGATGGTAGAAATCCACCTTTTTAACTAGTCTTTTCGTATTTATTCGGGTAAACAATTTATAGATGTGGTTCAATACGCTTATTGGTCTATAGTTTTCTAGATACGCCTGTGTTTTCCTTTCTTGTATAGTAAAATTGTTACTGCTTAATTCCATGTTTCCGGTATGCATCAATCTGTTAGACCAAGATTAAACAAAATTTAAATTTGATTAAGAAGGCACTTGCGCCCACCTTTATAGCGTCTATTACGACTTCATCCTCTCCTAGTGCTTTGTTGTTTTTCATCTTTTGGCATTGCGTCTAATTTAAGTTTGGCTCTTACCATTCTATGATCGCTGCTTGTGGTAAAGCTATTAAGGACTGTGACATTGCTGAATATATGTTTTTTGTCACTGATTTTTTATTTAGTGTCTTTAAAATTATCACCCAGATCATATTTCTTAGTTGTAGTTGTTAGAATTCCATAAAGGTAAACTTAGATCTACATTTTCAGTTCATTGATGTAATAAAAATTCTGCCGAACATTACTGCAACTGAATATTAAAAAGTTGTTAAATAATGATTTATTTATACTTTGTCAGCTACTGTTAATAGATACACGTATTCAAATTTTTGATTATGATAATTTTTGTTTTATTTATCATTCATATCAAAACCAAATATATGATTATGTTTGGTGCATGGATTCAGTGTCCGCAGTCATATAAACCAAAACAAACAAATATTATTATGTTCGAACGTCATTTTGTCATTTTGCAAAGAAAATGAGACTATACATCATACGCTACCACTTCTTAGATCTCTTGGAATAAAAAGTCTAACTAATGTTTCCAAAATCACTCTTTAGTGGTTCACCTGATTTGGTTACGAAGAACTAAATAATTAACAAAATTGTTTTTTATTGTCCTCTGGTCTGATTGGAAAATTTTCCAATATGAATTGCTTTCAGCAAGAGCTCAAAAACCGCAAATGTCTATTTTTCGAAGGAAAGATTATAATTGAATATCTTATTTGAGAAATAATCTAAGTTACATTCGGACAGTTTGCAGGAGATGAAAAAAAGCATTTTGAGAGTTTAGAGCTGAACATTTTCACTAAAAGTGAAGTTTAAAGTTAATAGATTATACCTGATGTAAGAATTTATCTTACAGAAAGACACAGCTTAAGAAATACAATAAGAAATACAGTTAAGAAATACTTACAGCTTAAGAAATATAATAAGAAACGAGGAAGTTCGTAGACGAACCGGAGTGGAAGACATTATCGAACATATTACAAGCCAAAAATGGAGATGGGCAGGACATGTTGCAAGAATGAAAGACGACAGTTGGACAAAAAAATTGCTTGAGTGGAGACCACGGACTGACGAGCGAAGCCGAGGAAGACCTCCAACGCGATGGACCGACGGACCTCAAAAGAATCGTGACCAATTGGATAGCAGAGGCGCAGAACAGAAGCAGATGGAAAAGTCTAGAGGAGGCCTAGGTTCAACAATGGACAACTCAGGGCTGGATGATGATGATGATGATGAAAAATTTATCAAAAACAAAAGCATTCTAAATCGACACTAAAACTCTTTGAATTAACATGTATTAAAATGGACTTGGATTGTATTCAGTAAGAATATGTGAGGTTTCTCAAAACAAAAGTATTTATTACTAAACAATTTTAATATCACTACAGTTTATTTTGTGACTTCCTTTGGATTTTTTCTTAGTTGCTAATGTTTGAAAATATTTCGTAAAATGGTTGGAACGATTCCTTCACCATTAAAGCAGTGTGGTCAAATTTTCTTTTTTGGCCTCTTATATTGAAATTTATATGCCTGTTAAATTCGCATTTAACCGTGACATTGCTTGTTTTTGGAATGAAAACATGAAGGTACTCCAAATCGCCCAATTAATGTATTTACTAGCTCGAATACTGCCGGGAGCATCAACGCTGTAGACAAAATGATGCAATTTAAAAATTTGTTGGTCCCTTGTTACTTCTGTATCTCTGTCGACGCACATGCAGACTTATAATACCAAGGCTACCAGCCTTTAAAATTTATAATACTTTTCCTTTTAATTTCACAGACCGTGAATAGGTTTTTTACACTTGCGGTAACAATGATCTCTGTGTACTTGTTGGATGTAATAAACTCGGTCAAATTTTCTGAGGTTTCTTTTAATAACCCCAAAAACACGGTAACGTGGAAGAAAAAAATGACCTCGAAGTGAAAAAATTGTTAAATTTTTTGAAATATCTGCCTGTGTTGATTAAAGCCAAGCACAATCTTGTAACGCAGTGGTTTTTGTTTTGACCTGGACAATTGTCAGAAAACAGGTGTAGTTCTTTTACATCTGTTCCAATATATTTTTCAATATAATCTAGTTGAAAGCTGCAGACTTCATTCGGACTGTTTCGTGCTTCTGTTTCGTGGTAAATATATTGAACAGATTTTCGTGACTTAATATTGGTTGATGCAGAAAACATTACCGGTAAGCTGCGACAGATAAAAATAGGTTTTGTAATTAATTGCAGTAGAGTTGAAGAAAGTTCTGCATAAAATCGAAGGTGATTGCTTTTACATCTTTCTCTTTAAGGGATTCCTCAACTTGATCATGTAGGGCAATATAAAATTTTTTACTTCCGCGGGAGTGACGGACTTTTTCGACAACCGCTACTTTTTTTGCTGCTTCACCAATTAGGGATTTTAATTCTTAAATTAAACTTCTCACAGATATTGCATTGCCATTTGTGCCTACCCTAATTTTTTAGGTTAAAATTTTCATGAAAAAATTTATTGTAGTAACTGTATTTTACTGTACTCTCAGGATACTTTTTAATAAATAATTCGTGCAATTATTTTATATTAAGTTTCGCATCTAAGTACTTAAATTAGTTACCAGAGTAATGAGACACTTTGACTGGAAATGTAATTATGTGGCTACGAATAAGTTCCCTAGTTCCAGCATCAATAATGTTTCCTTTTATATGTTTCACCTTTTATCTGTAGGTATCACACCACATATCACAAAGTCTTTTAATTCTCTTTAGCCTTTCTCTTTCCAATTATGTGAAGATATTTTTTAGTCTGATCAAACAGTAACAAAGAGCTTTAACCTTTTCATTACGTTTTCTTTCTTCTAGACACCTCCATTACTTCTATTAATCCCTGTAGATATAGTATATAATGTTCGTTTTTTTGTTGTACATACCGTAAAGGTTACCAAAAATAAGTTCCTTTGTATCTTCGTTACTTTTTTTAAAACATTTGAGTAGACACCTAGAAGTATGTATTTTACAAACTCAAAAATATTACATTTTTATTGTACTTACTTGCACTGAGGCCCTATTGGCTTGCTTCCATGGCCTTATTTTGTAAGCATAATATATGTTTGCCCTTTAAACTCTGATAACATATCAAGTTTCTGATAAACATTACGCTGATATTCATCCGATTTCCTAATTTCCTTACGCCTTTTAGTAGTAGGCTCTCCATCCTTAGCGTTTTCAGCACTGGTGGTTGGTTGATCATTGTTCATAATAATATTAAAATATAACGTTTTTCTTTCCAATACACAGACAACTTTTTGTACGCAGCAACAAGAATAAACAATAGAAACACTATGATTTTTGTAGGTTTTGGTGAACGTCGATATGCAAAATGACAACAATTTATTGCAGAAACAACCTTAGTCCAAGACTAAGGTAGTTTCAGAAACATATGAATATTTAAATGGATATAAAATTAACTATGCTTATATAAATATAATCTTGCTGATATACACCATCTCAAGAAAAGTACGTTTATGTTTCTTTCATGTGTTCAATATTTTTGGACCATGAAAATTCAATTGGGTATTTTAAGCAACTTGCTGTGCTAGGGCACATGAAGGTTTAAAAAGTCTACAATCACTTTTGTGAGATATGATACGACCAGATAGATTTCTACCAGTCCCACCAATATAAACGAATCGCAGTGTGTATATGATACGGAGTATATTTTATAACAATGCATATTTTAAGAATTTTTTTCTTTAATTTATAGTTTTAATATTTTTGATTGCCATCTTGAATCTCTTAAATTCGCTGAAAATCCCTTTTAAATGTTGTAGTTAGATGAAGTATAAATGGAAAATATTAAAGACTTGGATTTTTTGCAGTGGTATCAAATGTGCGTTGAAAAGATGATAAGGTTGATTGTATTTTTCTTCTTATATATAGATATTAATATATATAATAATATATATATATATATATAAACGCAATAGAGTAATGTATTTAGCAATTGGAGCGTTAATGAATTTGTCCAATAAGTGATTTTCGACCAGCCAAAAAGAGCTTTTAAAAAATTACTCTTTGAATTAAAAACACTTTAGGTAATTATATTTATTATATCAATTAAATAATTTGTCACTATTTACATTTTCACTATATTTAAGATGCTAATTATTGGTATTGTGGTCTATTCTATTCTTAGCTATAATAAAACAAACAACTTTAAACACAATGTGTTAATTATTCGTACAATAGATTTTATCGTCTAACATCACTTTATTTTTTTTGCAGAAAATGAGCAACTGTTCCGTGATAGTAAGAGACGTGTTTAAGAGTTACGGAAATAAAGAAGTATTGAAGAATTTTTGCATGACCGTGGAAAAAGGAGAAATGTAAGTACCTATTTTTAGTTTTTTTTTCATAGAATAAGTCAACGTGAAGTTGCAAAAATAAATTTTAGATCTTTTGAAAACAATAAAAATAGGAACGAAACTCACAAACTTAAAGATTTAAAAATGGCACATTTTTTAAAAATTACTGAGTTGCATTGTGTTTAATGTAAATAATGACAACTTTCTGCATTTGTTGTTACACCAAAAAATCCTTTTACATGCCTTAGACAATATGTCACCTATATGGAAGTACCGTACTTAAGAATCATCTTTACAAGCACCTATGAAGCTGTGACTGCTTTCTTTAACTAAAAATATTGAATATTTCTTTATCATTTTAAATTTATTTAAGTGAGCTGTCGATATATTTAATAATATTAAGAAAGTGTAATTTGAAATTCCTGGTTTTGTCCAAAACCTTTGATGTTTGAGGATGGCACGTTGTTGCTGCACCTCTGGCCTCCATGCCACCATTATCTATATGTAATTGTGGTTTCACCACCAATATATTATTAATCCAATATAATCTGTCTAGTATTAAATTCCACATTTTTTTAGTGAATTGAATCTGAACGTTAGAACCTTGTTTAAGTTTATGCTTCTTTAAGAGGGGTTGCACTATTTTTTTGAGGGAGCTTTTGAGGGGGGCGGGTAACGTTAGTTGCGAATAGTGTTATTTTGGATTGTTATGCGGCTATAGAGCGGGGGTTAAGATGGTGGTGATGTAGAAAAGGAGCACCGTGAGAACAAAGTACCTCCAGTGTTACCAACCATACTAGGAACGGCTCTGAATTAGAAGTTTTTGGCGAGCAGTTAATTTATCTGCAATATTCGAGGATATCGTAATACTCATCAGGGAGTTCGTTTGCGAGTAAAGTGTAAAAGATTGGCTAGAGAGAATGAAACTTTTATTAGAGGGAGCCTGGTGAATATGTGCCCTCGACGGTAACAGGGACTCCTTAAAGTTTGCTTAGTTCTGTTGGAGCCAGCTATGATGCGGAGGACGTACTTTTGCTGAAAGTTCGAACTCTGTCCTTATTGATGTTATGTTCGCAGTTTATATATAGAAAAAATACTATAGAAATCTTAAATACATAATGATGAAACCTTAGACATTATAGTAGACTTATTTAACTTAGTATACATAACAGGACACAGACCGAAACAATGGTTACTTTCCACCTTTTGTGCTATCCCTAAAAATACAAACGCTAAATATTGCAGTGAATACAGAACAATATCACTAATAAATCACATTCTCAAATTATTCTTGAAAATAATACATGGTCGTATAAATAAAAAACTGGAAGAAACAACAGATAATAGTCAGTTTGGATTCAGAAACGGACTAGGAATTAGAGAAGCGTTATTTGCTTTTCATGTGTTAGCTGAAAGATGCATGGATATGAATGTTGATGTGCATGTTTGTTACATTGATTTTGAAAAAGCATTTGACAAAGTAAGACATGAAAATTAGTCCGAATTCTAAAAACAAAAAACATAGACCATAGGGACTTTCGAATAATAACAAACCTCTACTGGAATCAAAGAGCACAAATCGTAATAGATAACGAACCCAGTCCAGAAATTGAAATCAGGAGAGGAGTTAGGCAGGGATGTATTATATCCCCATTACTATTTAATGTATATAGTAAAGCCATTTTTAAAGAAGCATTACTATCTCAAAGTGAGGAATAGTAATTAACGGAAGATCTATTAACAACATAAGATATGCAGATGATATCGTGATTATGACAAACTCTGTTGAACAACTCCAATTACTGCTAAACAAAACAAACAGTGAAAAATATAGACTAAAAATGAATATGAAAAAGACCAAACATGATAATAACAAAGAAAACAAATATACCAACAAACATACCTTTGGGAAATATACCGATAGAAAGGGTTGATAAATAAAAATACCTAAGAATCTGGATTTCAGACAATAACAATCAAACAACCGAAATAAGAGCCAGGATAGAAATAGCAAGAAATGCGTTTGTAAAAATGAAACCAATTCTCTGCAACAAATACCTTAGATTAGAACTGAGAGTATGAGCACTGAGATGATACGTGTTTTCGATACTGCAATATGGACTTGAAAGCTGGAAATTGAAGCAAAAACACATAAATAAGTTACAGTTCTTTGAAATGTAGTGTTACAGGATAATGTTTAGAATAGTATGGACACAGAAGAAAACTAACACGGAAGTATTGCGAGAAATAGGCAAAGAATGCGAAATAATAAACAATAAAAATAAGAAAGTTACAATATCTGGAACACGTAATGAGGGACGGCAATATGAACTGCTAAGGCTGATAATACAGGGAAAGATAAGATGAAGAAGGAGTATAGAAAACATCAGGATGGTAACTGTCAAAACTCGGGTTTGGATATTCTCCCGGTTTGGCGTTTTGGTTTTGGATAGGTTGTCTTTGGTCTACGTCTGTTGACCTCCACACTAATGTGTTAGGTGTTGTGTGTGTGTGTGTGTGGTGTGTGTGTGTGTGTGTGTGTGTGTGTGTGTGTGTGTGTGTGTGTGTGTGTGTTTGTGTGTGTGTGTGTGTGTGTGTGTGTGTGTGTGTGTGTGTGTGTGTGTGTGTGGTGTGTGTGTGTGTGGTGTGTGTGTGTGTGTATGTGTGTGCATTTATGTTAGGTGTGTATATGTGTAATCTACACAACCTTACAGTAATGACATAAGGCAGTCACTATATTATGTTGACACTTGTCCTATATGTCCTAATAAGGACGCCCCCTTAATATACAATGTATCAGGGCACTGGATTAAAAGTGTAAACATTTAAGAGACAATAATAAGTACCTTGGGCATTTAAACAATTTTTGGCAACAAAATTAAAGATAAATAAACATTTACTTTATTATATTTCAGATATGGACTACTGGGAGCTAGCGGTTGTGGTAAAACCACGTTGTTAAATACATTAGTAGGACGAAAAAAGGTCGACAGTGGTGAAATATGGGTTTTTAATAATAAAGTAGGACACAAAGATAACTATGTACCGGGAAAGAAAATTGGATATATGCCACAAGTATGTATTCGAATATTTGTTTATTTAAATGTAAGGCTATCATTAAAAATAATAAGAATAGTTGGTAATGTATAATAAGAATACGTTTAAAATTTACTTTCTAGGAATTGTTAAATATTATGTTCATATCGGCTTAAGGCAGCTTTTATACGATCGTTATTGCCGTCGCGTTGACGACGCGACGTGGAAAAAAAGGCACACAATTTTTAAGTTACACGTGACTGTAATTGCGCCGTGTTCTTAACGCGGTTAAAAACTTATACTAAGCGTTTTAGGAACGCATTTCAACAGGTCCTGCAAGATAATGGGAAGAGGATCTGCAAGTCATCACAGATCACAGTCACATAACCGTATCCAAGAGCAAACCCACATAATACACAGACATAAACAATATGATACCAAAAATACTCGCCACACCAAAGAAAACACAAAGACACACGCACACAGAACAACACAATCCTACCCTGTCCACATCCATAGCATCTACTTCTTATTACGATCCTTTACCCCAAAATCCCTGCACCCACATACCCTTACAAACACAAAACACACTCTCACCAACATACACTTAACCAACCCCATTACTCATACATACACCCATACACACACGCACCACAGTACAACAAACAACACCTACATAACTACATCAACTTTTGTTTTAATGCTTTTTAAAAACGCTTATTAAGGTCCAGTATTACCTCTAGGCTGCAGTGATATGTACATATGTAGTGGATTTTTTGCCACATACCGTTTTTTTTTATACTAAGACTCGAAAAAACTGAACTTGATTAAAATGTTTTAGCTTTATCAGCTGTTGAAATTTAATCAGACACGTTATTCTCGTCAAACTTCTAAGCAACTTTCTTCGTAATAATTAAAAATCTTCTTATAAAATAAAACTTATTATGGTATTATCCTGATACAACCGCTAAAAATGTATTGTTTAATGGCATATTTATTGTAGGATGTAGCATTAGTGGGAGAATTTACAGTAAGGGATGCAATTTTCTATTTTGGCCGAATCTTTGGCATGAAGGAAAGCCGTATAGAAGAACGACTTAGGGAATTGTCAGAGTTTCTTAATTTACCACCGGACAATAGGTAATTATATTTTTTTTATATCGGAATTGCTATTTACAATTGTTTACTAAATTTTTCTTTCTTCTTATTGATTGGTTTATAAGTATATTTATTCTTTGGCGTAAGGATCATGTTTTGTTGAGTGAAAAACGCCATTTTTTACAGATATTGAAAGGAATGAAGCAGGTAACCGATTCGTCTACTGACAAAATGAATAAAACATATAAATTATAAATAAATTTGGCGTAACTTATGGCATCGATGGGTCATTGTGTAGCCTCCCAATTGGATGGTTAGGTCCTCCTGAGCTGCAGTTATTTCATATTATACTTGTGTGGTTCCAATTGGTCCCAATTAGGTGATTAGGTCCTCCTGACAGCTGCAGTTGTTCCATAAATTCTCAAATAAGCCAATACAACCAATATTACGGCCAATAAACCTTTTAAAGTTTCAACCTTTTAAATATACCTAGCTCTTTCAGAGAAGCAAACATACATAGATAGTGATTAGATTACTATTTGGTTAAGGTACGGTTTAAAGAAAGAAAGAATATCACTTCAAAAAAAGGAGAGAAAAAATAAATATTCATAAACTAAGTGTATATACAGAATAGGCATAAGATCAAATAAAAAACGTAGAAGAAAAAAAAAAAAGAATATTAATTAATTATATAATTAAATATTGTATTGTATAAATCGGATGAAACATTAGGTCAGGACATGAAAAAGAAGTTATTGGTTTGATAATGAATGCGAGTTGGCAACAAACAGAAAAAACGCAGCATATCAAAAAACTCAAAACAGATTACACATGGAGAAAAAAAGGAGAGTGTAGACACCCCAGAAGAGAGAAAAAGCGTATCCATCGACTTAAGGATAGGAAATATGAGCAGAAAACGTTAACTGAAATGTAAAGTTTATTTGATAAAAATGAAACAAGAAAATACTAAACATCACTAACTAGTAGCCGTTAAGATGTTGGCAATGATAAAAAGTCATAGAGATATTAACGATAAAATTCTATACGACACAAATTCAGTTTTTAATAGAGACACATAATGTTTCATCTTTCATATTATTTTAAATGATGTTGAATAAGACGATAGCTTTAAAAATCAACTAAAGATAAATCATCAATTACACAATGAAGCATCAACAAGAGAAGAAGTGTGAACCATAATAAGACAGATTTGGATATGGGACAGAAAAAAAAATAGACGTGCCAGCTAGATCAGCTGACCAGTTGTCTCCCAAAACGACGGGAGACAACTTGGTATCTTTCAGAAAAAAATATTTCAAATGATTTTTGAGGCCGTATACCAGCTACACACAGATTCTGCGAGCAGGACAAGATCCATAAATAATAGTCAAGCCAATTTTGAGGATGATGATGTGTCTTTCTTTATCATAAGATATTAAATTTATAATTTTTACAACGATCGTCTTTTCTTTGCTTAGTAAATTTAATTATAAACATTTTTCTAAACAGTTTCTTAGTTTTACAATATAAATATTCGTAATTATAAAATCAGATCATAATTTTACCATAGTCTGTTTATATTTTCATTTTATATATAAGAAATTACAATTTCTTTTATTTTTAAGGTTCATAAAGAACTGTAGTGGCGGGCAGCAGAGAAGAGTATCATTAGCGGTGGCCTTAGTTCACAAAGCAAAGTTGCTAATTTTGGATGAACCAACAGTGGGTATTGACCCGCTTCTAAGAGAAAAGTAAGTTAAAAATACCACTTATTTTATGCTCTTATAAAGATCTAAATCATTTTTATACCAGTTTATTACCAAAATCTACGTTTTGTCATAATATTGTAACTTATAGAATCACACTTAGAATTATCTCAGAACTATATTGGCACCAAACGGCAACAATCGAAATAAAGCACACAACAAAGATATAAGAATCAGATGACTAATGCAACAGAGTTGTGTTCTATAACCGATGTTAGGCAAACAGGATAAAGTTGTTTTATTTTTAGTAGCATTATGTAGCACTCAATAATTATACATTCTTTTCCATAGACAATGCCCTAATTTCCGATTGGCACTACATAACTATAGATATTAATATGCAGTATTTTTACATCCTAGGCCTCTTTTAACCCCATCTTTTCCTCTCCATGATATTCTAAGCATTTTAAGCATAATATCTTTTATGTTCATACTTCCATTTCGCATAACAGAATGTACCAAATGTAATACTTAAGCATCTCGTTGAATTCAAAACTTAAAAAGGTCCAAGAAAGGAATTATACCTTCTACCCTTCTTTTTATTTTAATTTAACTGGCCAAACGATCGTTTAACAGATATCCCAGATTTATATGTATTTAAACTACTTAATTTGCTCAATTTCTTCTCTTGTCATGTACATCTTTGAATTTGAAGAATCATTTCTACCTATAATCACCAAATATATCACCTATAAACCATTATACCTATAATCATGGATGTTTGGCGATGGGAATACCAAATGATAAAGAAAAAAGTGTGGCAGCGGGATGGGATTTGGCTGTCATTATTACGTTCTTTATGAAGACTAAAGACCAGTATAATACCTATAGTAGCAAGGGAAGGGAAAGTCGAAGAGATTTTGTGCTGTGTAAAATAAGTAAGTTAAACGAAGTTACAAACTGTAAACTGAGTCTGTAGCTAGTCAACACCGACCGGTGATAGTGGATATGGAGATGAAGGTGAGGCAGAAAGCAATGCAAATACGACACGAGTAAGTAAAGTGGTGGAAGTTAAAGAATGGATTGAGGAAAAAGATACAGTAAATGATTGGTGGAAAGCTAACAGTAAAGTTGTGAGGCAAGTGGGTAGGGAAGTGCTATGAAAAACATCTAGTAAAGGGCCTACAGACAAAGAAACTTGGTAGTGGAATGATGAAGTGCAACAGAAGGTTAGAGAGAAGAAAAAGGCTAGAAAGAGGTATGATAGGTCTAAAAGAGAGGAAGAGAAGAATATATACAAGCTAGTAAAGAGGGAAGCAAATCGCGCTGTAGCTACTGATAAGGAAAGATCGTCTGCATAGCTGCATAAAGAGATGGAAACATCCGAGGGGATAAAATGATTATTCAGCATTGCTAAAGCAAGGGATAAGTCATCCAAGTCAACTAATTCACGAAGAACGGTAAGACAGTAGGAGTAGATGGAATATCTGTAGAGGTTTGGAAAACTCTAGGAGAGAAAGGGGTTGATATTTTGTGGTAAATGATGAGTAGGATATATGGGGAAGAAAGAATGTCCGGTGCATGGAGAGAGTGTATTCAGGACTGTAAAAACTATAGAGGGATAAAGTTTATGTCGCACACAATGAAAAACAAGAGCTGTAGAGACGTATTAAAGAGAAATGGATTCCTAAGAAGTACGTAAGGCTTGTGAAGAATATGTATGAGGGACCGTACACCAAAGTAAGGAATGCTGTCGCATTGACCGAAAATTTTCCATTGATGGTAGGTTTGCATCAAGGCTTTTTATTGAGTCCTTACCTGTTTAATTTTGTTAGGCATATACTGACAGAGAAAATAAGGAAGGGGGCTTCTTGGTCAATGCTCTTTGCTGATGATGTCGTGTTAGTAGATAAGCGTAAAGAAATGTTGGAGGAGAATTTGGAGAAGGGTTATTGGGGAGTGAAAACTTAAGGTTAGCAGGTCGAATATATATATTTGGGAGGGAGTCGAATGGTTGGGGATATATAATAGATTGGAGAAAAGCTAGGACGAGTAGCAGAATTTAAATACCTTGGCTTCTACATAGCGGGAAAATAAGACACTAGATCGAGAAATTACCCACAGAGTACAGGCTGGTTGGTTTAACTGAAAGCGAATGAGTGGGGTTCTTTGTGATCGAAAAATCGGGGAAGGGCTGAATGGTGGATGTTTGGTAAGACTAGAAGGGACCAGAGAAGAAACGACTTGATTAGAGAAAGAGCCAGGGTGACTACAGTCTCAAAAAAGATTAAAAAACCAAGACTGCGATTGTTTGGTCATATCAGACTTAGAGATGAAAACTAAGTAAAACGAAGGATAGAGCGGTAAAAAGTTGATGGAATGATAGGTAGAGGAAAACTGAGGAGAAGAAGAAAGAACTGTGCGGTTAAAGAACTTAAGAGGGTTTGGGTAAAGAAGAAAGATGGAGAAAAATGAGTGGCGACGAAGAGTAAGGAGAAAAGCTGAAAAAAAAAGAAGATTTCTACCTATAATCATGGTTTTCGTCTTTTTAATAATTCTGAGAACTTCAAGCTTTACTTTTGAAAGTTAGTTCGATTAAAAGACATTAAAGTTGTTCAGAATCATTTAAATATCTCTAAAATTAAACTACATTCGTTATAATACAGTTATTACTAACAAGTTTGTTAATAAGCTTTGATGTCAAGTATATACTATCCTCTGAAATACTTATGTTTTTAGGATTTGGTCTTATTTGGTAAAAATTACGAAAGAAGATAAAATATCCGTCATAATCACTACTCACTACATAGAGGAATGTCGACAAGCTAATAAGGTAAATCTAAAATACTTACAAATACAGAACAAATCTTACCTTATAGAAGATTATCTGATTAAGCATAACAGTCTAGAGGCCAGTTAGGTCACCATGGCCTTTTCAATTCTGAAAGGCCCACCCAAGTATCACACTGGTATGGATGCCAGCTCATCAAGGAATACATGACAGAGCAGATGAATTTACTATAAGAGGGTTATCTACAAAATACTAGTTCATAGAAAAAACCTTTCGTGTACCTAAAGCATCACAAAAACTTAATTTAATTTTATTAACCCTTTATTACTTACACTTGTTTTTTAATCAACTAGTTGCAAAACTACTTAACTTGTATTCTAGATTGGACTAATGAGAGAGGGAAGATTACTAGCTGAGGAATCTCCCACAACTCTTTTAAGACAATTTAATACGGATAATTTGGAAGAAGTATTTTTAACGTTATCTCAAAAGCAAGCAGAAGGACAATTGTCTTCACTTAACTTGAAGATTGGTGATGTGATTCACAAGAACGACTCAATGGTCTCAATATCTTCTTCTTCTCAGAGTATCCCAGACGGGCATGCATCTACTGATGTAAGTATAGAAACTGTATATTATTAGTTGTATTTTGCAGATTTGCAGTAAATAATAACCATTAAACAATAAAATGTTTTAGACTATACTTCGTTTAAAAATAATAATAATAGGACAGTTTTTATGACAAAAGGCTGACAATATTAGGGATATATACACAATCTATTTAGGCATACATTATAATCATCTTAAGATTTTTTTATTCGAATTAACGTGCCTTGGCGACTAACTAATTGACACGATCACAGTATAGTACAATATAAGGGGCTTACATATACAGTTTTATATTTGACATGAGGGTTTTTGGGTTTTGGGTTTTTTCTCTGGTGGTGGAAATATTAATTTCAGGGCTTTCTTGTTTTCCACCATCAGAGAAAAAACCCAGTACCTTCTGCTCGATTACTTATACAGGCAAAATATCAACTAAAATAGCCAAACACATAAAAAAGAAAGGAATAACAACAGCTTTCCGAACAAATAACAACCTAGACAAATATATCAAAAACAACAAGAGCCAAAATAAAAAACACTTACACAGTGGTGTGTAAAAACTTAAATGTGGCGATTGCCTAAAAACTTACATCGGTCAAACTGGTAGAAACTTTAATAAACGAATAGCAGAACATAAAAGGGCTTTCAATAATAGAAAAACAGATTCTACATACTTACTTCGCCTTCTACATCACAATGATTCTTTTAATGACGAATTTAAAATTCTTCACATTCAAAATAAAGCTATCCTTGTTAGAACCTATGGAAATCAACAAATTAAAAAACACAGATATAATTCTGAATGACCAACTTGAGACAAACAGTTCTCCCCTCCTCAACCTATTTCATTAGAGACTATAGAATTTAAACGCATACCAAAAATTGATCACTTGAGAAAGGCAATCAGCCGAAACACTGTAGTGATAAGTTAAAATAAATTGTGTGGAAGTTTGAAAACAAAGTGTTCAGTGTTTTATTGTTACATCAAATAGATTGGTTTGTTAGTTAACGAGTAATCTTTAAATGTTTGTAAATAGTTATTTCAGATATCAAAAGGTTAAACACTTATTTCTGCCTACAGTATGCATCTACGGTTATTTAACTAAGAGCCCGGATTGTTAAGTATTAAAGCTACAAACTAAAGTAAAAAAAGTCATAACATATGACATAGATCCCCATATTTTCTTTGGTAAATGGCGAATGTAGTGATGATAATTTTTCTATTTTGAGCAGTTCCGTATAAATAGGGTTGTAATATTCTACCATAAAACCTGTTCTATCATGTATTTCCAAATCGAGTGTAGTCAACGACAAGCATTGTTAAAAATTATTTATTTTCAGGAACTAATGAAGGAGCATAAATCTAGAAATAGTGTAATAAATAGGAATCGAATAAAAGCATTGTTAGACAAAAACTGTAAACAGTTCTATAGGAATTCACTGTAAGTATTTTTTAAAAAGATTTTAACTACTATAACAAAGTAAACTAACATACACAAGGAATCTAAATTACGGTAGTTGGCTGTATAATCACAAAAAATTTTATTTAAAATGTTCTTTTATAAAAGGTATAATAGTAAAAACGCTAAACGCTCCTTTCATATTACACGATTTTTTTTTTCATATATAGAGGTGAAAATGCTCAAAGCTCTGGAACATAAAACGCCCTGCAGTAAAATGTCCTTCATTCGGAGTTTAATGCCTTATTTGACAAACTATTCCAACGGTGAATTCCTTCTATTTCAAGTGGGAGTGTTAAACGTAATAGAAAACATAAACAAGCTAAAGGAAACTCCTCATCTTCAATCAAACAACCCCACTTCTGTGCCCTCTTATCAACCACCACCTCAGTACATGCTTCAGCCATCTCCCGTTAACCAACCGCAAACATTTGTCCATGTTCAACAACCTCCATTTAAACCTCAACAATATGCAAATCCTAGTTTTTCGGGCTACGTTAAAAATAGCGCATAACAGCTTCACTTTTCTCAATATGTACGTGAACAGCAAAATCAATCAAGGCCAACGCAGCAATCAACGCCTAAACAATCAGATTCACAATCCGAACTGGATAAAGCATCCGCATCTCAGTACCTACAGAGATTTAGTTACAGCGACTCTTCAGCAACTGAAACTGAGCATAGTCCGTCTATTTCGGCTTCACGAGATTCCTCGATGTCTGATCTATTTTGAGTGATTAAAATTAAATAAAGTATATTTGCTTATTCAAAAGGTTTTATTATATTACCTACTACTGTAATATTATGCTTACCTTAAACATATTGCCAGCATTTCAACAGGTTGTATACAGTTTCTAAACTGCGTGTTTTGTCGTTGTAGAACACTCTTCAGTTTCCCATGTAACTCATCAAAAGAGCGAACTGACATACCAAAGTAGTTGAAAAACTTTTGGTCATCGTTTCTAAGATCTTCAAATAATGTGTGGAACATCTCGACTTCCTCTCGTCTCTAATTAATTGGGTGAATCCAGCGAAGGCGATTGCGCCTTTATCTTTTCCGACGCCGATACAGTATCCATAACGCAATAACTTGTTCGCGATCCATAATTTTCATCCAGACCAGACCAAATGTTCCGATGAACTGATAAAAATGTACGATTTTTATCGTTCAATGTGAAGTAGCAAAACCACGATTAAAAATCGGGCGATTATTTCCCGCATGAGCGAAATCGTGTAATATGAAAGGAGCGTAACGAGCTTCGTCACAGAACGTTTTCATGGAAAACTGGATGGAAACACTTTAACTAAATCAAACGTGAAAGTTAAGCTTTTGACCAAGGTTATTACTTACTGGATATACATGTTTGAAGCCACTAAATATATGGGTAAAAACACTTTAAATAAATGTAGTTTGATTAACTAAAAAACTATAATGTTAAAAGTAAAGATAGTTCAAGCACTTCTGACCATGCAGCTGCGCGAAGGCGGAGTCAAATTCACGTAAAGGCAGAAAGGTTCTATTGTAAGTGGAATTATACAGTGCATAGTACAATGCGTTTCGCACGGAAGTGGGGACTAAACCAAATTTCGTCTACTGCGGCGTAGTCAAGAGCGCTTGCACGCACTATACAATAGAAATTGATCACATGACAACGTAAGACTCCACAGGAGTTGCTAGTCCTTAGTGACCTTTGTTTTAACGTGGATAGTAATATACGTTTTCACTTTTAGTTCCGTTATAATCCTCGTGGGCTAACACAGTTCTGGTTCAAGTCACATTAGTGTAATGACCAGTTATTTAAAATTTATAATAAAGGCGGTACTAATAGTACTATCCCACCAGGAGTACTGTACTATTATTATAATTCGTTAGTGTAAAGGCGGAACTGGTTTGTTACTAATTGGTTTTTAAGTACTTCCTTTTTATTTCTAGATTTGATTTGACACAATTTGTAAAAAGTTACAACCTTATGATTCATTAAGAATTTATTGGACGTGAGAATTTTGAAGGTTTGGCCTGTACATTTTTTGTGTTCTGTAGTAGTTGAATTTATAAAGGAATAAATTCTTGTATAGGAGCAATCACGGAGTAACGCATTATGAAATTAGATAATCGTAGGCGACTTCTCGTTGCTTCGTAACGCAATATTTTTACTATCACTTATCATTTTTAGTTTTAATTTGTAAAGAATAGATCAGAAATGATAGATTACATAAAATATTCGGTGTCCCGAAAGTATAATGGCACGATTGTAAAATTTTGAAAAATGACTTTATATTATTGGAGGGATCAAAACTGCATTATCTATATATTTGTAAATCGTCATAATTGTACTTATGAAATCTTCTCTCATTGCGAAATTCTAATTTTTATCTATTTTTGGTTTCGCCAGATGCCGGGTTAAATACCCAGTTAATTGATCTGGTTTTGCCAAGGTGTAAACATTTGAAAAATACTCTTGTAAAACTTGTGAAAAATTTAATTTCTGAGTTATACCGTGCAAGAATGACTGCTTTAGTAGAAGAAGGCCGTTCATAGAGGTTCGCGGCAGAAAGAGTGGGTGTATCTCAGGGTGTTGTCTCAGTTTGTTTATGATTCGTATAATTTATAGGTTATGTTGAGTGTTCTTTAATGTAACTCATTTATGGGCAACAACTCTAGCTACTGTTTCTATTTATGTGCAAAAATTCCACTCTGTCGATTTATAAATTGAGATAATATATACAGTCCGTTTGTTACATCTCCGTCCATAGTCCGTCAAACTATAAATCTAGCTTTACTTTTGAATCTATGTGAATTTTTATACTGGTTAGCTATATTTTAAATATTTATTTTTTACTTATTAATTTTTTCACTTAAAAAAACACCGATGGTAGAGGAAGTGAGCCAAATATGGAATATGCTCTTCATATGGAATACCGTATTTTCTAGAAAAGTTAATCGGCAACGTTGCATTTATCCAACCCAAAAAAGGTACCTTTGGCTGTAGTAACGTGACTGACAGCATTCAGTTCTGATCTAGTGTTTGTATAATAGTGTGAGTACAGTTGCCTTCAGAGTTATTTTAGATTCCGCGAGTTTTTTGTAGGTAAGTACTTTGAACAAGAATAGTATAAGTTCTGCATGAAATATAATTTTGGTAACACCCATCTATTATGTAATAGGCATGTTTTCTTAAACAAAAACTCTATATCTTTTTCGCATGTAATGATATTGTAGTTCGAAATTCAAACATTGTAGTGTGCCTAATATGAAATACTTGAGGGTATTAAATATGGAATATTCCATATTCGGAACATTTTTTTGTCATAATATGATATAACAAATATATCTATCTATTATGTTACTTATCGAGTTTCGTAATTAGTTTGGTTTGAAGACTACATTTCTATTTGTTGCAGGAAAATGCCACAGAAGAAGAAAAGTGATAAACCCTGTAGAAAGTCGTGGAACAAAGATGACATGAAACGTGCTATTCAGGCCGTTAGGATCAAAGAAATGGGATATAAAAAAGCAGCAGACACCTTTGGAATACCCCGTACCACTTTATTTCGATTGGCATCTAAACCTAATGATGCTGTAGACAAGAAATTAGCTAGACCCACTGTTTTACCTAAAATTTAGAAACAAAATTGGTAGAATATTTACTTTTAATAGAAAAGAAGTTCTTTGGATTAACTAGAAGGGATGTTAAACATATGGCTTTCCAGTTAGCTGCTGCTAATAACTAGCCAAATCCATTTTCGAAAGAAACTGAAAGTGCTGGCAGAAACTGGCTAGATTTATTTCTAAAAAGACATAAAAGTGCGATTTCTATAAGAAAGCCAACCGGAACCTCAATTTATCGGGCTAAAGGTTTCAATAAGGAAAATGTTAGCCACTTCTTCGATCTTCTGGTGTTAGCATTCGAGAAGCATCAATATCCTGCAGATAGAGTTTTTAACGTTGACGACACTGGGTTGTCTATCGTCCCAAGATACAGTCTGTTCTGGCTTTGAGGGGTGCAAAGCAAGTTGGCTCGATAACGTCTGCCGAGAGGGGATCTCTAGTCACAGCTGTTTTATGCATGAGTGCAGGGGGAACTTTTGTTCCACCATTACTTATTTATCCTAGAAAGAATATGAATATTTTGCTACAAAAAGGAGCCCCTCCTGGATTAAAAATTGTGTGCCATCCGAGTGGCTGGATTCAAACGGAAATATTTACAGAATGGTTCCGGCACGTTATAGAAGAAACAAGACCATCACAAAGTGATCCAATATTTGCTAGTTTTAGATGGGCACCATTCGCATTGTCGCAACTTACAAGTTATCGATTTAGCAAGACAAAATTTTAAGGAGATATTGTGCCTGCCCCCACACTCTACCCATTATATGCAGCCGTTGGATAAAACTTTCATGGGGCTTTTAAAATCTCACTATAGTGAGTAATTAAAAGTTTTTCTTCGAATCAATCAGAGGGCTGTCACACCTTTCGACATCTCTGAATTAATTGGTAGGGCTTATTTGAAAGTCCAAACTGGGGCAATAGCCGTTAATGGCTTAAGGAAAACCGGCATATATCCCACAAATCGCAATGTTTTCGAACACCACGATTTCCTTGCTGCTGAAGAGGCATCGCAATCTGACACTCCATTAAACGAAATTTATGATGAAAATGGGACTACTAACCAATCAAAAAGGAATACGTTTATGGAGCCTCATCAAATATCACCTTTGCCGACATTAAGTAAGAAAAAAGGACCTCAAAAAAGAAGAGCACCAGGAAAAGCTGCAGTTATAACCTCATCCCCATACAAAGAAAACCTAAATAATTCAATAAATTCTCCTTTATCGAAACAAATCAAAGAATATGGCAAAGCGAAATGTGATATTCGATCTATCCCATTCACAACCATCTTGTAGTGGTGTCAATATTCCCAAATCAGCGATAAAACGATCACATCGTAAAGAGTCCTCTTCATCGGAGTCTGTCGTCGAGAGTTTAGATGAAAAATCATCTGACGATAACATCACAGAAATAGGGATAACAGATCTAGGATATCCAGATGCAGTGTGCTTTCCTGTCAGCAGTGGTGCCATGTTGATTGCGCAGGGGCAGAAACGGAAATATTCATCTGTGATTTCTGCAAAGAAAATTAAAAAACTGCAAGGTACCTTTCTCTTAAAGATTTAAACCTATTTATAAGAATATGAAAAAAGTTTGAGTTGTCAATAAATATTTTTCCTATAATTTTGTTTTATTCCATATTTAGAACATACAGTGTTCCATATTAGGTGCATATTCCGTATTAGGTACAAAAACGTGTCAATGCAGTAAAAGTATTTTTGTGAAAAACTTATCGAATTGATTGAATCCTCAGATAATAATTCCGATGAACGAAATTATGATCCAATTTAGCTTAAAGAATTAGATTCATTTGATCGAAAACCACTTATTGACAGCAAAAAATAAAAATAGTATTCCATATTTGGCTCCTTTCCTATACAGGTTGCACTTTCGTAATACCTAAACGTTTACAGAAAAAATATAAGTTAAACAAAAACACATCTATTTTTACAGCTGAGGCAATAGCAATTCTAAAAGCACTAGAATATGTTCATCAGGAAGAGGATCAGAATGCTATAATCTTTTCTGATTCACTTTCCGTTTTTAAAATTTTAAAATCAAACTCAACTAATGATATTATTTTTAGCATCCAAGCAATACTTAAATAATTACAAGATCAAAATAAATATATAAAATTCTTCTGGGTCAAAGCACACGCAGGAATAACAAACAATGAAATTGCAGATCAAATTGCCAAAGAAAGCATAGTAATGGGGAACAAATAAATTACGAATTAACTACAGACGAACAAATAATCATAGCAAAACAGAGAATGATGAAGAAATGGTCCTATTTATGGCAAGAGAACAGCTTTACAAATCCAACACGTTACACCAGACTTAAAACCAAATTAAGGAGGAAACCTTGGTACAATGAGTACGATTACAGTCGAAAAAGTATAACTACTATCAGCAGAATGAAGTTTGGTCACGCATGTTATCCAGCACATTTATTTAAAATAAAAATACTTGGGAGTGATCTTTGCGAAGCCTGTAATAAAATCGGTGATCTGGACCACATCTTTTTTTATTGTTTAAAATATAGAGCTCAATCTAATGAGCTTTTCAGAAAACTTTTAAAATTAAACATTAAAAGCCCATTTATTATACTGCATCTTCTTGCTTTAGACAAATTTACGATTGTTTGCTGTGTTTCGTCAGAACAACGAATATACAAATATAACCACCTTTGTTAGTTTCTAATGTCTTTCCTTAATGTATGCATACCTATCTGTCGGAGGCCTACCTTTTATCGTTTATAAAAATGCCCTGATTGGTCTCTGGGCGAGAAGAGTGTAATCCCTGTGTAATCCTTGTATTTGTTTTTAAAAATTTGTGTCTGGCTGTGTGGGTATTTACCCTAAAGCCAATAAAAAAAATTTCACTTAGAAGTAGTTTGTCTTTAACTTACCATTTCTTCGTGAAAGGGTTCAAAAATTGGGTTAAGTGCTGGAAACTATTCTAATTTTAACATTAGCTTAAATTAACCCAGCGAAATAATATTTAATAATATATTCTATTTATTTTTTAACCATTTTTAGAGCCGTTACATTCTTATTAGGCATGCCTATACTTGAAATGCTCATGGTAAGGTATTCCTTAGGCCTTGATATGAGAAATATTGGTTTAGGTATAGTCAATAATGAGAACATGAATTCGACTTGTTTCAACTATTCATACAACGATACAGTAGAAGTAGAAAACAATGAATGTCATTTTAAAAACTTATCTTGCCGATTTTTAGAAATGTTAGATAATCATCCGATGATAAATAAGGTAAGGATATATTTGCAGTATTATTTTATTTATATCATGTAAATTAAGCGATTGATACCATTTTAAGACCAACTATCCTTAGCTATACATTTAAAAAAAGACAAACAATGTAGGTATATCAAAATCGAACATTATATAAATATAATATAAATATAATGCAAAGCTTTATTTAGGTTTGGCAATTTTTGTTGCGATATCCTCGACCCTTGTTTTATCTTACCCAGTCGTTTCTCTTTTTATCTGACAGTCGTATATTTAACATTGTCTTTTTCATTGCCCTTTCTGTTGTGACTGGTTTATTTATATTTACATATTTACCTTAGTTAGAGTCCAATTTTTTTTTATTTTTTTTTACTATTTAACTACAGTATTTTGTAGTTCTTAAATATCCAACTGAGTTTTCCAAATCATTGCAGAAGGAACTTACAATGTTGCTAATTTATTAAATCGTAAAACCTTTTTAGATTTATTATAATACTATAGAAGAAGCGAATTATGGTGCAAGTCATGGAGAGACATATGGATACATGTTTTTTCCAAAAAATTTCTCCTTTTCCTTAGAAGGAAGACTGAGAGATATGAGGTATGCTGAAAACTCAATTCTGGATTTTGGCCAAATCAAAGTTAGGTTAGATATGTCTAGTAAGTTATTAAGCTAGTCTAATTCTTATTACACACAGATATATTATAATATATATATATATATATATATATATATATATATATATATATATATATATATATATTTATATATATTGTGTATTTACATTTTTACATTTTACAAAGTTTGTAGATTCTTAATTAGGTAGTATTTCTTATGTTTAAGTTTGGAAGAATTTTTTTTTTTATTTAAAATTACAAACGATTCTTATTCTGATTTTCTTCTTTTTTCTTGTCTTATTTTTATAAGCTGTGTGCATAAAATTTGTACAATTGTCAGTGACAATAAAACATATTACTTATTTACTTACTGATTTATTTGTTTTGATGTTAAGGCTAAAAAATAACCAAAAAATTAGTTTTAGAGCGTTATAATAAATATACTCACATATACTTATATAAACATATTACCTATATATTGTAATTATATATATACGAATAACTATCTTTTACAGATCAACAAATAGGAACGACTCTAAAAAGTAAGTTGATAGATTTATATCTAGACTTTCAAAAGTCAGTATTCGTAGATTGTAAATATGAAGCAAAAGCAGCTGACATACCAATACAAACTGACTATATCTATGGGTACAAAAACGATCCCTTTCAAGTTTTCGTAATACCTGGTGTAATAATAACGTAAGTAAACAATAAATATTCTTCTTTTTTCTATCGGTTTACATCCCAAATTGGGACTTGGTGTCTTGTAGGAAGCCGATCTCTTTGTGCTATTTATCACCGATAAAAAAGTTTTTTTTTAACGATAATTTACTAACATTGTAATAAGATACAGGTCGAAAACTTAAATGTTGCAGGAAATTTACTAAAATTATATTTTTAGAATCCCTAGATTCTTCTTCTTCTTCTTCTTCAGCCTGTATTCGTCCACTGCTGGACATAGGCCTCTTCCATTTGCTTCCATCGATTTCTACTTTTGGCAATTCTCATCCACTGCTTGCCCGCGACTTGTTTGATATCGTCTGTCCACCTCTTCTGCGGTCTGCCTACTCCTCGCCTGTTCTCTCTCTAGATTAGGTTACATCCCTAGATTAGGTTACGTATTCTACTGCTGATTGCATCTTGAATGATCTTGAATGTTTTTGTCGGTGCTAAACATTGATGTGTCTAGATCCTACTTGTTATGTTAGTAATATCGATATAATTAACCACTGTCACTGGCTAATTGGCTATGCCAAAGCCATTATACAATAAAAAAAAAACCACTGTCACTAATATTGCAGAATGGTTATTTTTGCCTTGACTATTAGAAGTTAAAAGACTTTTCAAGTTTGTTTGTGGATCTCGTCTTGCACCTTAATATTCGTGGTAATTGGTATTCTTATATACACAGTAAACGAGACCAGTACTTTCAATAATTTGTCTTATAGTGATGGATCAGGGGAAGTTTTTAAGAGTTTCTTGTAGTAGCTTTTTTGTGATCACCACTTGCATGTTCTCCTATACATGACTGTCTACTTAAACGAAGATAAGCGAGCTCTATCGAATGCGAGCATCTACTATAGACATGTTTAGCAAGTTCAGATTTTTTACATGAATCTATTCACAGCAGGTTTTCTTTTGTTTATAGATTATTGTATTGTTTTATAAATGGGTCCAGGTCAGCACAAATGAGTCCAAAACTCATCTTTCAAATTTTGTTTTGAGAAACTTTCACTTTTCTTTGTCTATTTTCTATTCTTAACTTGGTTCGTAACATACCTTTCATGATGGTCTGAATTCTTTCTCTATGTTAAGGTTTTCTATATATATTTAAGTTTTTAATTAAGGTGGTTTCGTTTTTTGCTTTAGTGCATTCTCTTTTCTTCTCTTCTCTTTGTCTGGTAATTCTCTACAGTTGTTCTAGTTATAATGATAATTTTATAAATATAATTTCTTGATTTTTTACTATATGATCACAATTATTTATCGAAATCATTTTATACTATGATATTTTTAGGATGATGTTCTTTTTTGGAGCCCTAATGACGTCCCAAATTTTAGTATTAGAGAAACACGAAGGTATTTGGGATAGGTCTATTGTAGCCGGTGTAACTGCAGTGGAAATGACTTTCTCCCATTTGTTCTTTCAAGCGATTATCGCAGTAATCCAAACCATGGAAATGATAATAGTTATTTATGTTATTTACGAGTACAAATATATTGGAAGCATGTGGTTAATGTACTTGATTGCTTATTTTCAAGGAATTTGCGGTATGAGCTATGGTAAGTTATTTCTTTAATGGGCCAGATATTTTTTTGGGTTTTTTTTACTTTGTTTTACTAATTGTTGTTGTTAGGGTGATAACCTCGTCTTCAGACCAGGTTAGCGTAAGGTTTCTTACAGTTTATTAGCTCTTACCTTTTCAATGCCACAAGCATAATTTAGTTTTTTACTTCTTTTTTAGGCTTGTTTGTTTCGAGTGTCAGCACAAACCAAATGATGTCCTCTAACGCAGTGATGGGATTTTATCTTCCATTAATCATCATCAGTGGTACGTTATTTTAGTTGTAAAAAAATACAGTTCATCACATTACTATCAGAAAGATTTAATCTAAAAACCTATTCACGGAATGCTATCAATTTAATTATAGATACACATTTTCAGGTGAAAAAAAAAAATACAACAAACATTACAAACTGATGAATACAGGCATAAGTTGTTAAACAAAATAAATGTTTAAGCCTTTTCGTTTGAAATATTTAATTATTTTACGAAGCTTACATGAATTTTTTATGCATTTGACTGATCTATTTTGTTATTTTAGGTATTATTTGGCCCGTAGAGGGTATGCCAAGCGCACTTCAAATTATGTCGAGGCTATTTCCTTGTACCATGGCCGTTGAAGCTTTCGGTAACGTTGTCCATAAGGGATTGAAAATTAACGATATTAAAACTATTCAAGGACTGTCGATATCTTTGATTTGGGGTGTCATTTTTGTACTAATTACTTTGTTTTTCTTGAAGAGACAAAGATAACAAGTGGACTATACTATATAGATATTAGAAAAAAAACATATTTGTACCTATTTACTTATTTTTATAAATTAAAATTAAAATAGTAAAAAACGTTTTTTATTTTCGTACACATGAAGCTTTAAGTATGTTTTATTTCAAGCTGTTAACAAGTTTGCAAATCGTTAAAATAAAATGATACAAGGTATAAAAGAATCTAAGTGTTATAATGCCGGAATGAGCAATCCACCATTTACCTACTGGCCAAAGGCTTCGGGCGGATGAGCTGGTAAGTGGAAGGCCTCTATGTTGTCCTGTGATTGAAAAATTGGTCTCAAAGGCGTAACAACCAAGGAAGTGATCAATGGTATCAGAATGCAAAAGACAACGAGAAACCACTGAATTAAAGGTTCCTGACAACATATCTAGTACAGCTAGCCTGCCAAACACAACTCAAGTGAAAACAGCTACTAATCATGGAATACGGAAGCCAAGATTCGGAAGAGGAGGTGATCCATCTCTAAATCATAGGGCCTTCTAGGTCGTAACCCAAAGAAACGTCTGTTACAGAACTAAAAAAGTGTCTCTAAAAACTTCGGAGTTTATTAAAATATGTACCTGAAATATGCAGACAATGTATCAGGCTGAAAAACTTCATAATACCATTAAACAAATGACTAGACTTGGAGTAGGTATAATGGGCATATATAAATGAGGTGGCCAAATAGTGATGCTTGTATTGTTGACAACCTTGTGGTATACCACTCGGGAAATGATGACGGTCAACATATATATGGGGTTGGAGTAATCGTATCTCCTCAATTACGTCAATACGTTACAAATGTTATACCTGTTTTAGAAAGATTACTAATAATCTAACTGAATACTGCTTCGGTCAAATTAAATGTTTTACAAGTATATGCTCCAACCAGCGATAAACTAGAAGAAAAGCGATAAACTAAAAGAAGAGATACAACAATTATATGAGTAATTTACTTGAACAAATTAAAAAAGAAGATGTAACTTTTATTATTATCATCAATCAGCCAATTGCATCCACTGCTGGACATAGGCCTCCCTCAATTTTTTTCAGTGTTCTCTACACTGGGCCGCTTGTAGCCAGTTTCCCGCTACATGATTTATATCATCGTTCCATCTAGTCGGTGGTCGTCCTCGGCTTTTTTTTTATAGTTTCTGGGCCTTCATTCCATAATACCGTCCATCTTGTGTTCTGGCTAAGTGCCCTATCCAGTTCCACTTAAGTGTCGTGGTTCTTATGATGACGTCTTGAATTCCTGATCTTTGCCTGATTTGTTGGTTTGTTATGTGGTCTCGAAGGCTCACGTTCAACATTGCACGTTCCATGTCTCGTTGTGTAACTCGTTGTTTATTCGCAGATTTTTGCGTGAGTGTTAAAGTCTCTGCTCCATAAATTTGTACAGGCAAAACATATTGGTTATAAACCTTTTGCTTGAGACACATGGGAATTGAACTTTTTAGAATATGGCTTAATTTGCCAAATGCTGTCAGGCCTATTCGCCTCTGTATTTCATGTGTTTAATTGTCTCTTATGTGTGTGTGCTTATTTTGATCTCGTGTTCCAGATATTTGTAGGTGTTTGTTTATTGTATGGTATTATTGTCAATAGTTATATTTCCACTTACTACTAGATTTGTCATAAGTTTAGTTTTCTCAAAGTTTATCTTTAATCCTGCTCTTTCAGACAGACTTTTAAGCGAATGTATCATAGAAACTGTATCTGCGATTAATACATCATCTGCAAAACTAAGATTATTTAATCTTTCTCCATCTATATTGTTACCTATATCTTGCCATTGAGTGTTCTTAAATATTGACTATAGAGCGGCCGTAAAGAATTTTGGTGAAATATTTTCTCCTTGTCTGACTCCCCAACCTAAGCTGAATTTTTGTGTACCTGTAATCTATTCGGTTTTGATTTAGGGCTCTCAGTACTATATCAAACTCTACAGAATCAAAAGCCTTCTCGTAATTAACAAATGCAAGAACCAGTCGTATGTTGTACTCGATGCACTTTTCTATTAAGATTTTTATGGTATGCAAATGGTCATTTGTGCCATATCCTGCCCTGAAGCCTGCCTGTTCTTTGGGCTGATAGAAATCAAATTTAGGTGTTAGTCTCTTTGTTAAGATTTTCATAAAGAGTTTGTACATATGTGTCAAGAGGCTGATAGGTCTATAATATTCTAATTTCGTAATATCGCCTTTTTGTGTAACAAGACTATCACTGCATTGTGCAAGTCTTTTGGAATCGTACCTGCATGTAAGCATTTATTAAACAGTTCGCTTACTGATTTTAATAGAATTTCTCCTCCTGCTTTTATTGCCTCAATAACGAGTCCATCATCACCAGTAGATCAGAAGTAATTCTGATCCCTGATTTATGTCAGGTCTTTACTCATGTCGGGAAATTGTCTTGTGGTCTTTGGCTGGTATAGAGTTCTTTATAAAACTGTGTGGTTATTTTCAGAATATTTTGTCTTTTTTACTTTGTGAGAGTTTTCTTTTGATTATTTTTAAACCTGTGTTCTCTTCTACTGTTTGAGTAATTACATTAGTAGTATTATATCTTCTTACATCTTTTCTAATTTCTGCTGAAATTCTTTTATTTAGTTTTTTATATTCTTCTTTGTTTCCCTTTTTGTTCTTGCTTAGGTTTCGTCGTATTTTCATGAGAGCTTTTGTATCTTTGCTAATCTTTTAATTTGTGGTGTCATTTTTCTTGTAAAATTTGAGTTGTGCGTGTCTTAAGGAGTCTGTTATTAATTTATTGTGATCGTCGATACTTAGAGGTTTGGGATTATTACTCTGTAAAGTTTCGGCTATATTTTTTATGTATGCTTCTGGCTGATTTGGGAATTAATTTCAAACTATGCGTTTGCAGTTGTTTACTATCTGGTGTGTTGTCGCTTCCTACTGATAATTTATTGAGTACAGTGACATCTTGAATGATTTGCTTTTTGTCTGTTATTATATAATCATATTCGCTCTTAGTTCTTCTGTCTGGACTAGCCCACGTCCATTTTCTATTCTGTTTCTTCTTAAAAAAGGTGTTCATTGCATACAGTTTGTGTTGCAGTAGAAAGTTGGTAAGTATTTCGCCTCTTTCGATTCTTAATCCGATTCCAAAATCTCTGATTGCCACTTTTTGTTCGTTCTTTTTTCTTCTGAGTTTCCCGTTAAAATCTCCCATTATCAGATTGCAAGGAGCCGGTTCCTGCTTGTTTTGCTCTTTCGATTTCCTCATAGAAGGCTTCAACAATTTCATCTTCGTAATCGCCGGTTGGGAGCGTATACCTGGATTATTTTCAGATTGTATCTCTTATTTAGTCTTAGATTTATATACATAACTCTTGGGGAAATGCAGTCAATGCTCTGTATATTTTTCTGTAATTTTTTGTGTACTAATAAACCTATTCCTCCAGTTGTCGATTCTGTTTCCCCTTTATAGTGGAATATGTTGCCCGATTTTAGTTTGATCTGATCTTCACCTCTTCTTTTAACTTCGCTAACTCCTAGAATATTCCATTTCACATGTTTGAGTTCTTCCCCCAGTTCCGTCATTTTTTCATCCTTAGATAAGGTTCTTACATGATACGTAATTATGTGCAGCGTTCGTCGTTCTTGGTAGCCTCCTACAAATCTGGGATTCTTCGCACCCTCTATCGCGCCCGCTATTCATGAGTCATACCGCTACCTTGGTTGGGAACTAGCGAGCTGTTGGGGACTGAGGTCCATTTTCTTGAATATCTGTTCATGCTGAGGGGCTTTGGCTTTTAAACACTACGCTTGCCAGCAGGCCCGGCTCAAGACGAAATTTTCACCCGGGCAAGGATCTTTTGAGTCGCCCCCCCCCTCCTAGTAAAAACCCCTATAAAAACAACAACAATCAGCTGTTTTTAAGTTTGCAACACTTTTTGAGTAACTGCTGATTTTAAGACCTTTGATAGCCCCACTGTAAAATGTTCGTGTTAAATCAACACAGCATGACATCACAGGATGTTAACATCTTTTGTGTGTGTCATATGATATTGACACCGTCTGTGTGTAATTTGGACACCAACTGTGTGTTATATTGACACCGTATGTGCATATGACACACAGACGGTGTCAATTTGACACTCACAAAAAGTGTGTAATACCATATAAATGTAATTGGATAGTAAATCAACGCCACTTTTTTACATAAGCGTTGTATATTTTGCACAGTGTCAGTTAAAGAAACATAAGACTTTGGACACAGTTTGGACGTAAAGTATATTTACATTATATTTAAAAATATTAGTATATAAAGAACAATGAACAATAGCCTGGTGTCAATGATGTAATGATGTAATTTAGTCTGTTAGGCTTCTGTAAGTATTGCAAGTCTAGTTTACAAAGGCAACTTTACGAACTTTTTTTTCAGCAAAGTCCTTAATGCTGTTGCTTAAATCAAGTCGTTGTAATACATCATATTCTATAGACATAAGTGCCAGTCCTACTAGCCGTTCTTGGGACATAGTGGATCTTTAGTAGTTTTTAATTAACTTAAGTTTAGAAAAGCTTCTTTCTCCAGATGCAACACTTACTGGAAGAGAAAGAAGAATTCTTAGAGCTACACAAACGTTTGGAAGTTCTCACTTAAAGAATGTGATGAAATAAATTTCAAAATGTCCTTTAGTTTATCTCCACAATCTCCACAAATGGTAGAACTGTTTTGAGCACTAAGAGTTCCTGATACATCTGGTGTCCTTCAACATCACGGTGCTCTCCATCAGTTAGAGATATCTGCAGGTCTGCACATTTAGTCATTAGAGTATTGATGTCTTCTCTTTTCAGTTTGTAAAGAAATCCAAACGTGTCATTGTTGGTGGATAACTGAGAAAATCTCTCTTCAAGTGATGCGATTGTTGTGTCCAAAATGTAGAGGTAACATTTACTTCTGAAGTTTAGTTTTGGATCCACAACTGCTTCATCTCGTACCTCATCATCAAATTGGCGCTTGACTCTCCTTGGTCGAACTTGTTGTTCAGAAGGGAAGGATGGTTCAACTTCAAGGCTTTCTGCTACTTCTCGAGCATCAACAAGCATTTCTTCAAACCCCTTGTCACTTCTTATTTCATTAAAGTAGGACTTTACAGAAGCTATCAGTTCCATAGCGGCTGCAATATCAAAATCTTCTTTTTGTAATAGTTTACTGATCACATTTATCCTCGAGAGAATTGTATTCCAAACCACCAGACAGCAAATAAATTTGAAGTTCTTCAGCTTCTTAGCCAGACCTAAGGCTGTACTTTTAGCATAAGCATCACCTGATGGGTCAGTGGATAATTCAAGAAGTGCATCATAGATTTCACCAGCTTGGTAACGTACAGGTCCGATCGCGTCAATGCGACTTTCCCATCTTGTGTCGCTGAGTGGTTTCACAGTCAGAGCAGATACATGTTTTTTTAGAACAGTCCATCGATGGGTAGAGGCAGACAAATAGTTATACATTTCTTGTAAAACCATGAAAAAGTTTACAGCATCGGTACAAGACAACGCTGAGTCATTGACGACCAGGTTAAGAGTGTGTGCGCTACAAGGGACAAAAAATGCGCGAGGATTGATGTCCAAAATTCTTTTTTGAACCCCAGCGTTTTTCCCTCTCATATTTGATCCATTATCGTACCCTTGTCCTCGCATGTTCCCTATTGGCAGGTTTATTTCGTTCAGTTTGGACAGGAGAACGTCAGTTAGTGCTTCACCTGTTGAAGACTCAATCGGTATAAAGCACAAAAAACGTTCTTTTACCTCTGGGTATTTTCCTTCGTCACATAGCACATAACGCAATACCAAAGTCATCTGCTCCGTTCGGCTTACATCTGGTGTGCAATCTAGAATTACCGAATAGTACTTAGACTTTTACACCTCGCTCAGAATCTGGTCACGAATCAACGAGCCTAACAGTTCTATAATCTCATTTTGGATATTTTTCCCTAAATAGTGAACATAGGATTCCTTGCATGTAATTTTCCTCATGTGTTCTGCGATCACAGGATCAAATTTTCCAACAAACTCAACAAGTTTTAAGAAGTTTCCATTTTCTCTAACGTACAGTTGGTCTGACGATCCCCGAAAAGCTAAGTTCTGCGAACCAAGAAATTGTATAAAAATGATTATACGTTTTAGTACCTCTTGCCATCGTCCCACTTCAGCCTGAATCATTTTTTGATGTTCTGCATCGATGGTTTTTCCCATTTCCAACCTCAAGGAACATTCCTTCCAAGACTGAAAAGCCTTCATATGCCCTGGGGACCTTTCGTGTTCACTTAAAAGTTCTGACATATGTTTCCAATCGTTAAAGCCTATTTCAGAAGACAGTGAAAGTCGAACTTTACTAAAAATTCTGCAACAAAAGCAATATATGGCGTCTTTTGATACTGAATAAATCAACCAAGAACGTGATACCTCCTTCCTGATCCTAGTGGATCGCCCGCTGTTAGTGGTCGACAAAGCTGAGGAGTCGCGAATGCAAGGGCGCCTTCGGCGCCCTTACATTCGCGGCGCCCCGGGCAAGCGCCCGGTTTGCCCGGCCCTTAAGCCGGGCCTGCTTGCCAGGCGGGTTCGTGAGTTGGTTTGGGAAATTGGTAAGATAGTATGTATTGGCTAGGAATGGGGTTAGGAGATGATTTCTCTCCACAGGAGTTAAGAGAGAATCAAGGCTCGCGTAGGGAGGGGTGGCATCTCTGAAGTAAGTCTATCCTCCACTGGGATTGTAAAAGAGTACCTATCTGCTACACCTATTGTGGGTGACTACCAACTATTATTATGGGTGACTTGAATGAAAAATGGGTAAAGGGAAAAGCGGTGAATTAATTGGTAATTTTGGTCTAGAGAAGGTATCTCCGCACGATCAACCAGGAAACATAATGAGGAATCAAATTGATTACATAATGGTGAACAAGAGATTTCGTAAAGAATGCCTATCAGTTAAAAGATACTCCGGTGCTGACGTATCGTCAGATCATATTTCTCTTATTGGTAAATTTAGGTTTAGATTTAAAAAGGTTACAAAAAAGAATAAAAACAAAAAATATGATATGAGAAGACTAAAAGATAAGGAAACAAAGGAGACAGTGGCACGCATTCTTTAAAAAAAAACTAAGTAACATGGAGCAAACATTATGATCCAGAAGAATCACTCCAGAATATATCGTCGGTATACTGCAAAAACTGACCAAGTCAAATTTTATCAGTTTTGAGTTAATTTGACCAAGTCATTCAAAAAAGTTGTTAGTTCTACCAGAAAAATTGACCAAGGCATTTAAATGCACCACAACTGTCAAACAAAACTCGCCTATAATGACTATGTGCATAAGACTATTTTGGTTACATACAAAACTGACCAAGTCAACTTAGTCACTTTTGGCTGTCAGTAGATTGCACTACTTGCCCGTTAGTCGTGTGCTGTTAGTTGATGGTTCAGAACTGTTTACAATTTAAAAACTGTAAAATATTAAAAAAATAATGTCGAGCAGAGGAAAATATTTAGTGTCCTTATGCGTTAATAGTGTTGAAGAGCAAGTGACTGCTAAAAGTAAGTAAAATATTAAAAATAAGTAATAATTTCGTTCTTAAGAAATTGAGGTTAGATTTGTTTCCGTATTTTACATTTTAGTGTGCGTTTATTTCTATCTCGGGCTAAGCATTTATTAAGCAGGAATTTGATATCAAACATGCATTTTAATTGAAATCTCTAGAATTTTGACTTTTACATTGTATTTTACATTTTAGGTGCAGCAGCTGCTGAGCTTCAATTATTAGAAAACTTCACTGTATTTGCCGATAACGAAATACCTTCCACAAGTACTGAAGAGCATGTCACTGCTGAAAGTAAGTAAATATTAAGTAACTATTGTCGTTCTTCAGAAATTGAGGTTAGATTTTTTCCGTATTGCTCTTTACCTAATTTAGTGCTCGGTAAAGGACTACAGGCCAGAGTAAGAAGTGAGGAAATCAGAAACATATGTGGGGCAGACAATTATAAATTAATACATGTGTAAAGAACATGTGTATCGAATCGACACATAAGCAAGATGTCTGACTCAAGGATAATAAGAATAGCCAGGGACAAGTCACCGTGGGGCAAAAGAAGTAGAGGACGCCCAAGGAAAAGATGGATCGAAAATTTAGGGGCAGAATAAAAGGCACCGTTGAACAAAAACAGGCCGTACTGCCTATATAAAAGAAAAAGAAGAAGAAGTAAAAGTTAGTTCATGAAATAACAATGTGTGTTTTTGTAGTTTTCTTGAATATTTTATTTTTTTTATTTATATAGGGCTACACGTTTAAGCAGAAATTTGATAATAAACATGCTGTATTTAAACTGAAACCTCTAGATTTTTTACTTTTATATTTTATTTTAGGCGAAGCAGCTGTAGAGTTTCAATCATCAGAAAACTTCACTGGATTTACCGATGACGAAATACCTTCTACAAGTAATCTCCAAAAAGGTAATTATGAACAGGATAGTGAACCGGAAGCTACTAGTGAATTAGGTTTAGAGAGCAGCGATGAATATGCTCCGGAAAGCGACGAAGAATCAGATGATGAACCACTGACAAAGAAAAGATCACGTTGGAGAAAACCAGAACCAGAAAAATGGAAAAGAAACGTAACAAAGAAGAAAAGAAGTTTGTGTATGCCGTACAATAGCAAAAACAAAATCAAACCAGCCAAAAGTCCAAAATTTGTGAATTGTAATAATTGTAAGTTTAAGTGCACTTTGAAATTTACTGAAGAGGACAGAATTTCTATTTCTTCAAATTATTGGGAACTCGATTATTTACGCCAAAAAGACTTTATTTTATCTTGTGTTATAAGTCATTTGCCAAAAGTTCACAGAATTCGTACCGGCACAGGTACTAGAAAAGAATCTAGCCGCAAATACTATTTTAAGAAAAGTGCTGAAATTATTCAAGTATGCAAAAAATTTTTCTTAAAAACTCTGTGCATTAGTCATGGTCCAGTGGACCATGCTTTAAAAGGCAAAAATCAAAACGGGTTATTTAATATGAAGGATAAAAGGGGAAAGCATGCTCCTTACAATAAAACTCCAGATATACTTGTACAGAAAGTTAAGGAACACATCGAGAGCTTTCCGACTATGGAATCACACTATTGTCGGAAAAGTTCAAATAGGTTATATTTGGATCCCAATTTGTCAATCAGCAAAATGTTTGAGCTTTATATGGAACAGTGCAAACGTCGAGATGAAGCTCATGTTACTGAAATCACATATCGTAGAATATTTGGAAAACATTATAATATGTCATTTTTTAATCCCAAGAAAGACCAGTGTGCAATTTGCAACCAGTATAAGAATAAAAATATTAATGAAGAAGATTATAAGCAACATCTACAAAGAAGAGATGAAGCAGCCGAGGCAAAAAAATCTGACAAACTTCGAGCAGCTGAAGAAAAAAACATTTTTAAGTGCTTCATTCGATTTACAAAGTATATTGCAAATACCATCCTCAGACGTGTCACAAATGTATTATTCTCTTAAATTGTGTGCTTACAACTTTACAATCTATGAAGCGGCACCTCCAAATAATGCACACTGTTATGCATGGACAGAGATTAATGGTCAACGTGGCAGCTCCGAGATTGGAACAGCATTGATCAAGTGGATAAACACTCTGCCAAAAGACATTACAGAGATCAGTTTATATTCTGACACCTGCAGCGGCCAAAACCGCAATCAGTTCATTGCCGCATTATTTTTGTATGTTGTAACACATACCCACATTGAGATTTTGCAGCATAATTTTATGGAGAAAGGACATTCGTACATGGAGGTAGACTCAATGCACAGTGCCATTGAGTCTGCCAAGAAAAATGTTGCCATTTTTACCATGAATGATCTGTTGAATATCTTCAAGTTAGCCCGTTCTACAAGACGCAACAAAAAGAGCAGTGCCTACAGAGTTGAAGAATTACGGTATTCAGACTTTTTCGATCTTAAATCCTTAGCACAGGTGTTCTTCAAAAATAGAGTCAAAGATGAAAATGGAGACAAAGTATCATGGTTAAAATTAAAAGTAATGCGTTATGAGAAAAGTCGACCTGGCTGTATTCTTTATAAGTATAATTTTAGTGATCCTAATTATAAGACACTTAGAGTAAGTGGCAAGGGAAGACCTGCTGTTATTCCAAAGAACATTCCAATGTTATACAATGAGCTATTGTCTATACCAGAGAAAAAGAAAAACAGCCTCCTTCAATTGTGCAGAAACAAGATTATTCCGCCAGAGTTCCATGAGTGGTATAAATCGATTCCAGTCGACAAGAAAAAAAAGGTTCTAATACCGGAACCAGCTTCTTCCGAAAGCGAGGACACAGAAACTGATTAGACTTTAATTTTGTTTTATGTACTGACTATAGTTAATAAATAAATGTCATTTCCTAATAAGGTGTTGATTATATTTTTTGAATTTGACTAAGTCAAATTTCTAATTTTTTTTACAACAAAAAGTGACCATGTACATTTTTTTTATAACTATTCAAAGTCTCCAATGTTTAAATATAGTGGTTAAAAACTAAAGTTTTTAATACACAGGATATCAAAATTGCAGTCACATAAAGCTAATATCCGATTTTATATAAAACTTTCAACTTAAACTTCATTTTCCCGAAAACAGTAATTTTTGACTTGGTCAGTTTTTGCAGTATACCGACGATATGTGAAACCTTTAACAAGATCAGTGAAGAATATCTAACAGAAAAGAAAGAGAAGAGGAAAAGTTGGATAAATGACAATACACTGCAACTTATGGAAGAAAGAAGAAAATAACGAAATAATAGATAATAAAAAAAATAATAGTACAAAAATATTCAGAGACAAATAAGAACCGAAATACGAAAGGCCAAAAATGATTGGTTAAAAACACAGTGTGAAGAGATAGAGCTGTTGTGCTAATATACATTTTTGTTTAAAATTATCTCAGCTACATTTATTATTTGAAACATTTTTATACAGCCTTACAGATTCTTAGTAAATCGATTTTTTGCGTTTTTACCCCACTAAGAGGGGCGTTTTATGCGGAAACCCAAGCGTAAAAGTAATAAACTTTGTTGAAACTTTTTTGGGGTTCTAAAATTAATATTCTCAGTAAAATTCAGTTTGTTCGTATAATTTTTAGAAGTTCAGTGACATTTTCTTCTCTCACGACTGGAGTATAATAAGTATGTCAAGCTTTGCACAATATTTAGGAAAATGCATGTATCGGCTTTAAATCTTTGTATGAAAAGTTACAGACTATAAGCAGCCGAAGTTGACAAGCTATTATACACAAATTTTTCTCACACTGCATTCGTACCAGGGATAAGATTTTAAATTAGCAACATACCAGTATTGTACGAAATTTTATTTTATTTTTTTACCCACAAAATCTTTTCCTAAAATTAATAGTTTTCGAAATAGAAGACAACAGGTTGAAAAACATTTGGTTTATGTCACTTTTTACTCCTGTAAACTAATAAAATTACAGGTATGACTTTTTCTGACCCTTCTTGGACTACATAAAATATTAATTAATATTGTTAAAAATTAATGAATAACTGGTTTGATTGACCTCCATGAACAATTATTAGTGATAAAGTGGTTCTAGATTAACTGTTTTTCCGCAATTTCCACTGAGGTAAAGGCCACGAACCTTACCATGCGTCTCAAGACCAATGCAATAAAACGAAACATGTTCTAATTATGATTGGATCGTTGAAAACACCAAAAGTTATTAATTCACAGAAACCGGTACTTCGCCAACGTTTTTTAAAATAACTTCGCGACGGTGTAGCCAAAGAAGTCGCTGAAGAGTACAAGGCGGCTCTTCGAAGTCAAATTTTAAAACCAACGGTAGTGGAGGCAGATTTAGTTAGTACTACAGTGTATTTTAAAAGTTTGTGCTCTATCACGTAAGTAAAGTATTAATTGTCAATGTATTAAATATTTATTTATTATTTCTGGTAATTCACACATATTCTGAACGACACAAAAATAAATAAGATCCTGTGATATTTGAGGAATGTAGCAATTCCGTATAGTACATATTTTGATAATTTTTTTATTTCGAAATATGTGTCTCGACTACTAGTGATTATTGACACAGTTACAATTTACATTTACGTTAACATTTTTAATACTTTTACATTGGGCTCAATTTTATTTACAATATTTACACTTTGTAAAATACATTTTTTTAAAACAAATTTTATAACTTCGTGTTTTTTTTTACAAAGTTTAATTATCATCATCATCATTCTGGCTTTACAACTCTGCATAAGTTCTTCTGCATAAGGCCTCCTCAAGAATTTCTCTCCAGTTGTCTCTATCCATCGCCTTTCTCCGCCAATCACGTATTCTCATATATCTCATGTCTTCATCGATGTTATCAAGAAACCTTTTTCAGAGTCTTGCTCTTCTTTTCTGACCAATGGGTATACCAAGGAGCGTTTTTCTAGCTGGATCATTTTTTTCCATGCGCATTACATGCCCTATCCACTTCAGACGTCATATCTTAATATCTTTTACGATTTCAAGTTCCTGGCATATTCTATAAAGTTCAAAGTTATATCGTCTTCTCCACACTCCATGGTCATTCATTGCTCCATAGATTTGTCTTAGTACTTTTCTTTCCAAACATTCTAACATGTTTTCTTCATTATTTTTAGTTAGAGTCCAAGTCTCTGAACCATATGTTAGAACTGGGCGTAGTATTATTTTGTTGAGTATTATTTTTGTATTTCTCGATAAAATTGTGTATTTAAAGAAGAGATTGAGTCCAAAATAGCATCTGTTGACCGTGCAAATTCTGCGGTTTATATCTGCGGTAGTAGTATTTTAAGTGAGCCAGATTGAACAATATATTGAAAAGAGGGTCTCCCTGGCGCAGCTCGTTATTTGTTTTAAAAGGTTTAGATCGTTCCCTCTAAATTCGTAACTGATTTGGTATTCCTAGCTCTTTCATTGCTTTGAACATTTTTCTTCTATTCACAGAGCCATAGGCTGCTTTCTAGTCTATACATATATGATATATCATCATCAACTAGCCTCTAACGTCCACTGCTGAACATAGGCCTCTCGCATGCTTTTCCACTTAGTCCGATTTTGCGCCATCTGAATCCAATTTGTAGTCACTCTTTTTATGTCATCTGTCCATCTCGTTGGGGGTCGACCTCTATTTCTGTAAGCTTGTATTCGGGGTCTCCATTCCAAAATTCTTTTTGTCCACCGTTCATCAACTGATCTTGCTACATGACCTGCCCAGTTCCACTTTAGTGTTGTTATCCTTTCAATAACGTCTGCTACTCCTGATCTTTTGCGTATAGTAGCATTGGGTATTCTATCACGTAAAGAAATCCCTAACATAATTCTCTCCATTGCTCTTTCCGCAACTTGTAGTTTACTCACTGTTGTTCTTATGAGCGTTAGGGTTTCTGCGCCGTAGGTCATCACTGACAAAATACATTGATTAAATACTTTTCTTTTCAGACACATTGGATTCTTAGACCTAAAAATATCCTTCATCCTTCCAAATGCAGCCAAGCGAGGTTTATTCTTCTTTTCAGCTCGATTGTTTGGTTGTCTCGACTTATTCTGATCTCATGGCCTAAGTATTTATAGTCTGGCTCAATATCTTTGTCTTCTACTGAGATGTTTTTGTTGTGGACTAAATTTGTCATACACTGTGTTTTTGAAAAATTTATTTTAAGACCAACTCTTTTTGTGGCAGTATGGAGTTCTTGGAGCATTATTTGTGCCTGATGAAAGCTGTCTGCAATAAGAACGATATCATCTGCAAATTTAAGGTTATTTAAAAATTTTCCATCTACATTGATGCCCTTTTCGTTCCAATCTATTGTTTTACAAGCGTATTCTAGCAAAGTTGTAAATAATTTAGGAGACATGTTGTCTCCTTGCCGAACGCCTCTTTCAATACGAAAAGTCCCAATATCTTCATTAAGTCTTACACAGGCTGTAGCATGTTGATAGATGTATCTGATGAGAGATATGTATCGGTGATCTATTCTACATTGTGTTAGAGCTTGGAGCATTTCACTTTGATTGACCGTATCAAATGCTTTTTCAAAGTCGACAAAGACAAGTATCAGGGGTCTATTATATTCAATGGTTTTTTCAATCAACGACTTAATGGTTTGCAAATGATCATTTATTCCGTATCCAGCTCTAAATCCTGCTTGCTCGCAAGGTTGATAGAAGTCTAGTTTTGATGTCAACCTATTAGTTATTATCTTCATAAACAACTTATAAACGTGAGATAACAAGCTAATAGGTCTATAGTTCTTTAGCTCTGTTATATATCCCTTTTTGTGCATGACTACTATAACAGCTTTATTCCACTGAGATGGTGTAACCTCGTTTGAAAGGCATAAGTTATATAATTGCGTCAATGCTTTCAATACTGTCTTTCCTCCTGCTTTAACTGCCTCAATAACGATTTGATCATCACCAGCTGCTTTATTGTTTTTCATTCTATTTAATGACTTTAAGACTTCTTCGATTGTTATTTCTGGGATATCCTCTGAACCCACATTCTGGACTTTTCTTAACTTGGTGCCGTCTTTCTTCCCCCTTTCTCTATATAATTCTGTGTAAAATTCTTCAACTACCTTAATTATCTTATCTTTATCTTTTACCACTTTTCCATTTCGATCTGCAAGCTTAACAATCTTCTTCTTACCTAGAGCTTGACATCTCTTCATTGATATATGATATATATCAATGCCATATTCCAGTGTTTTTTCCAAAATTTGATTCAGGGTTGCAATCTAATGAATTGTCGATTTATCACCTCTAAAACCAGCCTGGTATTTTCCCATTATTTGTTCTGCATATGGTGCCATGCGATGACATGGTACTGTGGAAAATAATTTATACGCTGCATTTAATTCGCTGCGTAATTCCTTTGCGGTTAGAGTATTCAAATATATCTCCTTTTTTGTATATCTTCTCATGGCGTTGTTTCCTTTCGAAGGTTAACGATCCAAATGGCAATTGTAGCTTTGGAAACTGCTGCGTGAAAGATTTCTGCGAATGAGCAGTCGAACCATCTCCTTAGGTCTTTCAGCCACGAGTTCTGGCGTCTTCCTACTGATCTTTTGTCCTTACCTCTTCTTCCAGTATAACTTGAAGTAATTTATATCTTTCGCCTCTCAACACATGACCCAAGTATTGCATTTTCCTCCCTTTGATTATTCTTGGTAATTCTTTTTGTTTACACATGCGACGAAGTACCTCAACATTAGTAACTTTTTGTACCCATGGAATTCTCAATATTCGTCTGTATATATAGGTATCTAACATCTCATGCACTCTACATCTTAAAGGCATCTATTCTTTTTTCTATTTAAGAGTCCATTGTCCAACTTTCACAGCCTTACAGTAAGACAGAAAAAACGTAACATCTGATCATTCGGATTCTAAGCTGCAGACTAAGGTCTGATTTTGTAAAATATGTTTTCATGCTCATGAATGTTTTCCTTGCTTGTTTGATTCTTGATAGGATTTCTGTTTTTGGATTACATTGACTATTGATATTTACTCCCAAAGATTTTATGAAATTTACCTGTTCTAATATTTGACCCTTGGCATACACATGCACGTTTATTGGTGTCTTTGGAAACGTTAAGATGGAAACCGAACATTTCGCTGGTGGTGAACTACCGCATTTATTATATTTTGTAATTCTTGTACATTGCTTGCTATTAACACGGTATCATCAGCATATCTGATGTTGTCTAAATTAAACAGTAGCGATGATAAGACGCAACCCTGTCTCACTCCTCGTCGGATTTGTATATCTTCGGATGTTGTGTGCTCTATTTCAATTGTTGCCGTTTTGTGCCAGTATAGTTGTGAGATAATTAGCAAGTCTTGTTCGTCAACTCCAGTTGTTTTCAGAATTTCGATCATCTTTTGATGGTTAACGCAGTCAAATGCTTTTCGACAGTCAATAAAACATGCATATACATTTATGTCTCTGCATCGTTGCGTTAACACATTTAAAGCAAAAAGAGCCTCTCGTGTTCCCAATCCGTTTCGAAATCCGAATTGAGTGTCACTCATCTGGAGCGCACACTTCTTGTAAATTCGTGTATGGATAATTCTGAGAGAAGTTTTAAGGACATGAGACATCAAGCTTAATATTCGATAATCATCGCATTATGGGTAATTCGATTTTTTTGGTAATGCTACGAATGTTGATTTTAGCCAGTCTGTTGGTGTTTTACCTGTGTCATATATTTAACGAATAGTGCTGTTATTAAGTCTAGACATTTTCTTTCGTTATCTGCAATTAGTTTTAGTATATCGACATAGATGTTGTCTAAACCGGTGGCTTTTCCATCTTTCTGAGATTTTACTGCGTAAATCACTTTTTTTTGGTTATTTATGGGCCTTTTTCATTTATTTAATTATCTGAGGACGATGGAGAACAAGGACTATCGTCTCAAAAAGAGTTTGTATGTATTCTTTCCATCTCTCTACTTTGTCTTGTGTACCCATAATTATTTCGTTATTATCATTTTTTAATATTGTTACCTGTCTCTTTTTGTGTCTGCTTGTCATTTCTTTTACTATTATATGAATACTAAAGGTGTATTTTTCCTGAAGTTGGTCGAGTTCTAGGCATTTTGTTGACATCCAGTTTTCTTTCGCCTCCCTGCACTTTTTTCTAATGATTTTACTGATTCGATTGTATTCTATTGGGCTTGCGTTATCCATTCTTATTTTTTCTTGTGTTTTATGAACCCGATTTCTTCTTCTTGTATATTATTTTTGTTTTTAGAGCAGTCCATGTTACTTTAATGTCTGTCTATACCAAGTTTTCGATCGTTTTTATTTCTTCCTCAAGCTTGATACTTATTTCTTTTTTCTGTTCAGGGTTACTTTTCTGTAAGTACCTTTCTGTACGCTTAATTTTTTTCTTTTGTTGCATTCTTGCATTCATTGTCAAATCAATAATTTTTACGGGCACAAATTTCTGTTTCTATTTCTGTTTCAAAGATTAATACATTTTTATCTATGCTGTGGTGGGAGATAAGTGTGTCTCTAAGGTTGTTACAATTTGTATTTTCTTCTGGCCGTTGGGTAGTGCTGACTATCAAGAAGTACATGTTTTACGAAAGTTGTGGTGTTGCAGTACTGGCACAAAATATGACTGCTGAAATTCATTAGATGTCCATGTGGAAGGCGTGTGTGTCCTATTCTCAATCTCCGAATAATAGATTTCTCGGATATAGCCACTCGGTATTGCTTATTTTTCAGTGGTAATTCCAAAGCACGCTACAAAATATTATGGGAAACCATTCAAAGAAGAACCAAAATTGAGAACCATTATGGTAAATATTTGTAAGATTTGTGAAAAGTCAAAGACTGTCATGGCTGCGACACGTGCAGAGACAAAACGATGCAAAAACAACAAAGAAAATGTTACAATGGAAGCCCATAGGAAGGCGAAAAAAAGGAAGGCGCAGAACGAGATGGTTGGATGACGTGGAAGACGACCTGAAAACAATGAACATAAGACAATGGAGAAGAAGGGCACAAGAGAGATCTGAATGAAAGGACATAGCGAGACAGGCAATGACCCATCCAGGGTTATGATGCCAAAAGAAGAAGAAGAAATATGGTAAATATTATAGTGCAAACTACTGCTTATGCTGTAGACAAAAAAAAACAAGTTGAGAAATCAGAGGACGAATCAAGCTAGTGCTCGAAAACTCCCATTAGGGATTCTCTTCCAACTTTTGCTTATAGGTCTCCATAGATTTATGTATATTTTTTTCTGCATGGCCGATATGCGAACTCTATTTCATCTTCAAATTCTCCTTTTGCCTATATTCTTTGGAGGACCATTTCTCCCGCTCTTGTTATCCGTGACCCTGCTTCCCACTGGGGTTGGATACCACAAACTTCCACAGGGTTGCTCATGTTTTTGAGGTTTCTTCATGTGGAGGTGAAAGTCAGAATTCAGAGACCTGTTTAAAAAAATAAAATTCTGCTTGAGCTGCTAAAGACCACAGGGAAGTCTTGAGAACAATCATAGAGAATATAGCGAAGACGCCGAGATCATAGATCTAAATAAAGACTATAACAAGTATAAATCTTAGATATGATGAAATAGAAGAACCTAATATATTCAAAAACGAAATAAGACTAGTAGAATGCCGAATAGAAATCATCAGGAGAGAAAGAGAGAGAGAGAAATGTACGGAGGGGACTAGATACTACATCACAACGAAAGAAAAGAAGGAAAACAAAGAAAGAAAAGATAATAAAGATGATGAAGGAATAAAAAATACCATCTGTCATAGATATATTTATTAGATAATTCCAATATTCGTCTTTACTTATTAATTTAGTTTCCAGGTCTCCTTTTTAATCAGCGACTGAATAACTTTATTGGAGTTTTAAAATTGGTATTTAACTAAAAATATTATTTCTCTGTAGTTTACTTATTTTTTATACTTCAGGTCTACATATGTGGATAACATATCTACGCATATTCACCTTCGATATAAATGCTAATAAAAACAATAAATAATGTTTTACCGGGGACGAAAAAACTGGTTTTTGACCAAAAAACAAACACTAATAAAACAATGAACTTGAATATAAAAAATATTTTGTGTGAGCCAAGAATTTGTGAAGTTTTGAATAATACATTACTTTTGATGATTAACCTCATTTGGTACGCTAAAATTATTTTTTATCGCAATATTAATTATTTAAGATGGAATTTGCTCATTATTTTTGAATTGAGATATTACATATTTGTTGGTGGGACTGATATAGTTCTTTGTGTGTGCCGTAATTGCCTATGGAGTCAATTAAACAATTTAACAGGGTATATTGTAGACTATAGATAGAGGCATATCAATTGGTACAAATTTTACTATTTTTAGATAGGACGAAAAGTTCAGGTTCGTTCAAAAACATATTCCTATGAGATAATTTTTCATAATAATCATGAGATACCCCAGAAGGTGTATCAGAAAGAAAGGTTTCAGAAGTCATCCATGCAAAAATCGGTCCCTATTAATCAAATACGTATTATAATTATTATTTTAAAATAATAAGAATATAATTATTTCTGAACAAATATACTGTATTTCACGAATTTGCAGATGTTTTGGAGTTTCGTTAGACATTCGATAGCCAATGGTCAGTCACAGAAAGAGGCTGCTGTTTTCCTTCCTTCTGAATATCCCTTAAGTTTTTTTGTGGCCGATTCTAGATATGCCTTAAATGTAAGGTAATATTATTTAAGAAATTATACAATTTCGAGAAACAAACCTTTTTATTGCTTTCTTTTGTTTCATCATGACCACAAAGAGGTTTTCCACCTTTTACTAGAACTATAATTATATCAATAAGTTTCTTAATATATTTTTTAATATAAGTTCTTCTTCGGTACAACCTTTTTTCTTTTGAATTGGAAGATCTACGGATTCTCGTTACAACTCGAAGTTTCTGTTATAAATTCATGGCAACTTGTATTGTGATGCATTTTAAATCTCTTTGTAGCTTTATTTCATGATAAAAATCCACTAGAAATAAATGCAGTCTCTATCAATCTAGGCTAAATATTGTCATTCATGTCAAAACATCTGCACAAAAAAACAGAAAGCTGCATCTTGTGTTGGACTATATTCCAATCATTTAAAGTTGGAATACCAAGTGGGTAAAACGACCGACTTCTAATGATTTCCCTTTGCCTATTATTTTGAAGATCTAGAAGATCTTTGAAGATCAGTGTAACGATTATTTGCCTACCACATGGGGTATTACTAAAAGGGGTTGAAAGTTGAGAGCTGGGTCATGGATAAGTAAATTAAACAATGGGATTGGATTGGGGCAACTATAAAAGTAAAGTAAAGTAAATTTCCTGGACATACAAAACACAATACAAGAAGGTTCTCAAGCTATTTAAAATAAGGATGCCGCTTTGAAGAATCTTTCTGCTGGATGAAAGAAAGACTCTTCCTTCCTAAAAAACACAAAAAGGGGATAGAGAATTTTTTTAAAAAAGTAAAAAAAAATGGTTTAGGGAAAAAAATTACACATTTATTGTTGTCTCATCACAAATAATTACAAATATAAATAGTAATAATAAAAAACAAAAAAAAAACTTACTATATTACTATCCGTTTACAACTCTAGAAGTTGGAGATACTACAGGAACTTACATTAATGGGTGACAATTTCTAACGGAAAAAATTAGAAATAAAAAATAGCTTTTAAATGGAACTATGCATACTGGTTAACCTTTTTCAAAAAACAAAAACAAAACAAAACAAGATCTGTTATGATTAGGTATTTACCAAATGTCAAAAAAGCTAGCTGTCAAATGTCAATATTAAATTTTAAAACCGAGAACAATTAAAATTACAGCTAGGCCATGCCCTAACATCTACAATTTTAATTATTACAATTTCTTAAACTATTATGAAAGCAATTATTATTAGAAAATCTTTATTTTTCCTTTAAAAGTTCAACAAAAAAGCTAGCTGGATTTCACTAAAATTTCTTTAAAATTTCTGGGGTTAGGAACACACTGCTTACACAAATGCACCTCTAAACTGCGGAAATATTCTAAAACGGCTTAAAACAAACAAAATGAGGCTGGAAGTTGTTCACTGGATGCAAGATTTTACACTCGGCTTTTTCAAAACCTCATTTCACGATAAGAAATATGCAACTTTCTTTTCAACTGCTCACTAACTAATTCCAGATAAAAATGAATAACGAAAAAACATTTGCGAATTTGAAGAAAATTCGGACTAACAGGGACATCAATTGCCTTTGACAGTGGCTCCAACGAGAGTGATGGAATTCTCTTCACCGCAAAACCTTCTCAGCGATCTAAATGGATGTTTGTTTTAGACGCAATATTAAGTGGCTTAACGATCAAAGAAAATACTAAGGAAACACGCATGTAATATATAAACAAACTAAAATGTGTTTATTATCGACTTCAACGATGCAAAAGGATTGAAAATACTTTTTCGGTGTTTTAATTTACGGGGTGATTTCAATACATACGAAAGAATATAAAAGTGCTACAACAATATTATGGTTTTCTATCATGTTCGAAGGATGTTTCCCCTCTTTTTTAACTTATATACGCCTATTTAATAGAGATATCTGATTATAAATAAAAAAAAACACTAAATCATAAATAAATCCACAATAAAAACCGTATTAGCTATAGTAAGTAAATTTCAGTAATCAAAGGATAAAATTTATTAAAAAATTAATTACGAAAAAAATAAGAAACCATAAAAAAGCTAAAATAAAAACGAATGGAACTCTATATACAGTATAATTACTTTTGATTAGTTTTATTTTAATATAGACAAATATTATTCACATTAAAAAACAAAAAAATATTAAAAGTCCTCTGATGAATGCATAGAGCTCTTTTAACAGTTTATCAAACGTCTTAATCTATCGGTCTTTCTTCGACCAAAATGTTGTATCTCCGCTTTCAAATACCAACGGTGGCCCGTATTAGATATATATATATATATATATATATATAATATATATATATATATATATATATAATATATATATATATATAGGTACCTTATTTTTAATTGTTAATTTATTTATGAAATACAGAAACTATATTATGAAACAGTTAGAGAAATTGAAGAACAATACCTGAAGAATGATACACAGAAACGGAAATCGTGGATGACCGATGAAATACTTGAACTTATGGATCAGAGAAAAAAAACAAACAAAATTTCCAAGAATATAAGAAGAAAGATAAGAGAAGCCAAATAAAACAAAAAACAGAACAATGTTAAGAAAAAGAGGAGTATCAGAGTCAATATGATAACTTCAATGTCCATCGAAAGGTGAAGAAAATAGCTGGAAAGTTGCAAAAACGCAACAGCGTAAAAGAACAGATTATGAAGGCAATCTTGCCATAACCAAAGAAGATACAAAGAAAGTATGAAGAGAATACTTGAACAAATGATGGAAGTGCTGAAGAGAACAGATATTGACGGAAGAGACTTAGAAATAATAGCTAACCTGTATTGAAATCTGCTAGCGGTGCTCCAAATAGATAGAGAATATACAGATCAGATCAAAATCTCAAGTGGAGTGAGACAGTGGTGCATAGTTTCCCCACTGATATCAATCCGTACTCAGAGCACATTTTTAAAGAGGCTCTAAATGATATTGATGACTCAATAAATGGAGTCAAGCTTAATAACCTGCGGTATACAGATGATAAAATAGTGATTTCCAATAAAATAGAAGAACTGCAAAACTTATTGAATAAAATAATCAAAACAAGTAGAACTTATGCACTGGATATCAACACCAGCAAAAACCAAGCTAATGATCATCAGCAAGGAAAACATAACTGAAGCAAATCTGTATGTGAACTAAATAAGAACTGAATGTGTCGCACAGTATAACTACATGTTAACTAGAATCAATAGGTCGTGGGACAATACCCTAGAAATTAAATGTCGCATCGGAAAGGCAAAAAGTACATTCTTGACTATGAGCTCTGTATTCAAGAGCCATGACCTCACCCTAGAAACAAAAAAAGGGCTTCATTAATGTTACGTGTATTTAGTGCTTCTGTACGGAGTGAAAACGTGGATATTGAAGGGGGAAACTCTATCAAAACTCCAGGCTTTTGAGCTATGGTTATACAGAAGGATCTTGAAGATACCATGGACGGACAAAGTCACCAATGCAAAAGTACTACGGAGAATGAACATAACGGCGGATTTGGTCAACATCTTGAGGGGTCGTAAGCTGCAGTACTTGGGACATATAATGAGAAATCAAGGCAGATATAAGGTACTCCTATGCATTTTGCAAAGTAAAATTAAAGGAAAAAGGGTCACAGGACGAAGAATAATTGAGAGCATGGTATAGAAAGACCTCAACACAGCTATTTTGTATAGCAACCAACAAATTCATCAAGCCAGAATGATCGCCAACGTTTGGAACGAACAGGCACTCTAGAAGAAGAACTTATTTATTACAAAAATTTTACTTTTTAGTTTAATATCTCATTTATTTAATATTACTCAAAATGTTCACAGATTAGTCGTTTCTAGAAGTGATCGATCCCAATTTTTGCCCCCCGCAAAAGTTAGTATGGGTTTCATGGCACCCGCGAAACCTGCCATGCGTATGTTGAATGCAATAATATAGATACTGATGTAAACCCAAAGTCCAATGGTTTAACTAGCATTGTGACTTTTTTCTAAAGAGTAAATGGAAAATTTGTGTTAAGATAGCGAATAAACACAGA